>JAIUCV010001230.1:0-140663 GCA_026724425.1 Erythrophleum ivorense
CTGGCATTATACATACACATTCCATAGCTTTCGCATACCCAAATTGCACATTCTTACGCATTTACATCACAATCACATACTTTTATAATTGTGGGAATGGTTATATTAGAAAAATAACATGTACAACCTCTCATATGCAATGCATTACATAAAAATCTAAACTATTATCAAAGTAGTGCTATTCATGCTTCTTGGTTTCCATTTTTGGCTCATTGGGAATTCCCTAGACAAGGTTAAAAATAATATGGGGGAGAGCAAGATTCTATGAATCCTAATAGGTCATTCACTCTTTAAGCATACTTATGAGGAATGTTATCATGTAAAAGAGAGCAAGCATGTATGATAGGCATTCACATATCAATCATAATCAAATATTTAAAGTCATATGGATCCATCAAACTAAAAAATAAGCTCTAGAGACTTTTGATTTAGCCTCATCTAATTATTTGGGACTTTTTGATTGGCTTCACACACTTTTAAGGACTTTTGACTTAACCCCACTCATTCTTAAGACTTTTGGTCTTGTCTCACCTATATTTAAGGACTTTTGGCTTTATCGCACCTATATCAAGGGACTTTGGGCACAACCTCACCATTAAAAGCCATTTCACCTTTCAAATACATTCCATGTAACATAATTGTATTAAATTATCAAACCAAGAGCAATAGACATAATTCATAATCTATACACACATATAAACAATCAATGACAATCAAATAACATACATAAGCATATAAGAATAGATGAAGAGCTACCTTTCTCAATGGAGCACTAAGTTTCCCTTATGTTTCTCACTTCCCCTTCTTGGCCTAGACACATCAAATAAGACACAATGCATTAATGGAACCATCTCTAAACTCATATAAGCCTTACATGAGCCAATTCTAGCTTTAGGCTTCCATATGGCTCCATTTGGTGGTATAATGAAGCAACTCATACAATTCATTATCTTGGCTCCAATTTTTCACCCAATCTAAGTCTTATCACTTCATTTAAACTCATTAGAGTCATCACAAACTCAAATCAAGGAGATTAGAACTAAGTTGTCTCTTTATGCAAAATGGGAACCCTAAACTTTCACCTTTCAAAATAAGGCTTCCAAATTCAAACTAATGGTTCCTTTGGTGTTTATATTTCATATCTAGATCATATTTATCCTTTAAATCAAAGAAAAATTTCCTTAGGTGCTTCAATCTACTCTTGGTCAAGACATGTATGTGGAACGCCACCTATGGAGTTTTGTTCATTCTTCTAGGGAATTTAGCACCTGCATAAGTTCATTAGCTTCTTCTTAACTTAATCATACTCTTACATGGTCTAAAATATCATTTTAAAGCTTCATATTTCATAAGGTGTAATTAAAACCCTAATTTCCATAACTTTCTATCAATGGCTTCCTTTTGAATTCTTTTAGTTCCATATGATTCTCCATACTTCAAAACCCCATTTTCTATTAAGTTTAGGACAAAACCAAGCTCCTTTCATAGTGCTCTTGGTTTGCTTGAATAGGAGAGTGCATGGAAGAACCAAGAAAAGCAAGTTTTGCATGAAGAAATATACTTGTTTTCTTCTTTGTTGTCATACCATATTATAACAATACTTAATTTACGTTTCAATATGCTTAGAACATCCATTTTTATCTATTCAACACTTTCAACAGCAGAAATAACCGACATTAAAGGTGCAATTATTTCATTTTAGCTTTAATGCACCATTTCAACTTACCAATTTCAAAATCCATTCTTAATATACTTGTTCAATCAAAAATGTCATAAAAAGAAGCAAGGAATTTCGGGTTTAGGCCATATGCTACAAACTAGCATCATAACATCATTTCCCATGGTCCCATAATTTTGCCACTAACTTTAAAAATTCATATCTTGAGTTAGAGAACTCCAAATCATGCCAATGAGGACTTTCTGGAAAGCTCATGACATAAACTATATGTTGTAAAAATTTTAGAACAAAAAAATTCATTTGGGTCATAAAAATCTAATGGAACAATATTACTATTAGATTTTCATGCATATGCAAAGCTGAAACTTGGAGTATGTGTAACTTGAGCTACATAACTTCAAATTGAGTGACTTAGTAGCTATGGAAAAATTATAATTCCAACTATATGCTTGTAAAATTGCATGAGTATTGGAGTTCATTTAGCCCCTCAAAGACACAAAAAACTAGAACTAACCAAATGAACAATGCATAGGCAAATTTGCATAATTTAGCCAACTTGAAAAATCATAAGAAATTCTAAAGAGCTCTAAAAATTATGTTATTTAGCTCTATGAAAAGCTATCAATGAGATCTAAAGTCTTGCCAAATTTCATGCCAAATTTCATTCATTTGGTCTAATTTTGGTTCAGGGGTCGATTATGGCTCAATTTAGCATTGAAGTAGCACCAAATGGTCCAACATAAATGTTCTTAGTGCAAGTGACCATTTAAGCACATCTAAAACATCACTTACAGCATATATGGCCATTTCATAAGGTCCTAAACATCATGCAACTTAAAAGGACATATGCACTTGGCAATATACACACTTTTCATAGCACATAAATGGTTAAATTACACAATTGAGCATATATACATCCACCATTGGTATTTATACCATAATCATACACTTTTACATATAAGTGAAAGTTTACATTACATAAATAACAAATACAAACTCTTTTTAACATATATTACACAAAATACTATTCTATTGTCAAAGTAGCACAATTCAAGCTTGTTGATCTCCATCCTTGGTCCCTTGAAATTTCTTTAGACATGGTTAAAGATAATATGGGGGAGTGAGATTCCAAGAATCCCAATAGCTCAATCATCCTTCAAATACACTTATATGGCATGTTATCATGTCAAATAAGACAATCATGCATCATTAGCAATTAAGCATCAAACATAATCATATTTATGAAATCAAATGGATCCATGAAAGTCAAAATTAAGCTCTAGGGACTTTTAGTCTAGCCTCATCCAATTATTTGAGACTTTTGGATTAATCTCATCTATTTTAAGAACTTTTGACTTATCCTCACCTATGCCATAAGACTTTTGGCATTGTCATACCCTTACTTAAGGACTTTAAGTTTTACCTCACCTAATTCAAGGGACTTTTAACACCATGTCACCCATCAAGAGCTAATCACATTCCAAATGCATTTTATGAAACATTATGATATCATATCATCAAACCAATAGCAATAAGCATAGTTCATGGTTCAAATACACATACAAGTAATCAATAACAATCAAATAACTAAGATAAATATACAAGAATGGATGAAAAGTTACATTTCTCAAGAATGCACAAAGTTCTTCCTTGGTTTCTATCTCCTCTTCTCGACCTCACACACATACACTTAGGAGAGGCTTGACTTGCTTGGCCTAGACATATCAAGTAAGACACAAATATATCAATGGAACCATCTCTAGCCTTACACAAGCCTTATGTAAGCTACTTCTAGTTCTAGGCTTCCATATAGCTCTATATCGTAGCATAATGAAGCAACTCATACAATTCATTATCATGGTTCTAATTTCTCATTCAATCTAAGTCATGTGACTCCATTTAAACTCATTAGAGTCATCACAAACTCAAATCAAGGAGCCTAACACCAAGTTACTTCTTTATCCATAATGGAACCTTAAACTTTCAACTTTCAAAATATGGTTTCTAAATTCAAATCAATGGTTCCTTTGATGTTTATAATTCATTTAAAGATCATTTCTATCCTTAGAAACAATGAAAACTCTCCCTAGGTACTTGAAGTACACCTTGATTGAGACACACATAAGTATGGCCACCAATAGAGTTTCATTCATTTCTTTTAGAGCTTTGGCATCCGTGAAGCTTCCTAGGTCTCTTATGAATTCAAATATGCACTTACATAAGTTAAATTATCATTAGAAAGCTTCATAAATCCCTAGGTGCAATCAAAATCTTAATTTTCATAACTGGTTATCTATAACTTCTTTTTCATTTCTATTTATTCAATATGATTCTCCATGCTTCAAAACCCAATTTTCTATCAAGTTTAGACCAAAATCAAACTCCTTACATGGCGTAACACTTGGTTTTCATTAAAACATTTGAAAATAGAGCCAGAATTGTAATGGCATTTTTGTAAATTCATGTAAATTTTGGAAAAACCCATAAAAGGGCTTTTTAAATAGAAAATTTGAGTGGCCCTGGGTTTTCAGAGGCCTTGGAAACCATGGGAAGCCCTGGGACAGTTAAAACCCCTTCGGTGTACGTTTTTGAACGTTAGTTGACCCGAACTTTGACCATTTCATTCAAGAAGGTTTTAGCTCAAAATTGAGTGATTCCAAAGGCATTTTATAATATTGGGAACATAAATTTTATGATGGAAAAGACGGCTCTTGAAAAGGAGTTAAAATAAATCTAAAACAGAATTGCCAAAGACGAGGAATGTAATATCCAGTTCTCCAAAAACATGAGAAAATGCGATAAACATAATATTCAATTTCTTTGTAAATGTACGAAACTCACCCAATATAAAAGGAAGTCCCCTAAAAAGGAGAATTTGAGGTCCAATAAAATTAGAATAATATTCTAGACTTCAAATAATGATGATCCAAGACCAAAGGTGCCCTGAAATTGAAGTCAGAATAACCAAATAGAATTTAATGAAAATACAACGATATGTAATGGTATTTTTGTAATTTTGGGCACTTTTTAGAAAACTCAAAGAAAGAATTTTTAAATGAAAAAAATGAGTTTCCCGGGGTTATCAAAGGTCTTAAAAACTTTAGGAACCCTCAGAATAGTTAAAACCCTTAATTTACGATTTAGAATGACGGTGGACCCGAATTTGACCCTTTCATTTGGGAAGGTTTTAGATTCAAAATGAGTGATTCCAAAAGTATTTTATTAGTTAGAAATCCTAAATTTAATGATAGAAAAGATGGTTCTCAAAAAGGAGTTGAAATGAGCTTAAAACAAAAAAGGCAAGAATGAAGGGTAAAATTGGAAATTTGAAATGTCTTAAATGGGTCCCTAGCCTATATATGGCATGCCTCACTCCTTCCTATCACCTTGGCTGACTTTCCTCTACATTAAAACAGAACCCTAATCTCCTTGAAGTGGTGCACCAAGAGGGAGGAAGAAGGGAAGAGAAAACCAAGAAAAATGGTAAGAAAATCTATGGTTTTCATGCTTCTTCCTTCACCAATCTTGCCTTCCTCCTTCTCCTCTTTCTTTCTATGGATTTAGTGATGTATTTGGGTCTATTTTGTGGTTAGACCAAGGGGGGAAATCTCAAATTTCAAAAGGAGAATCCAAGCAAAGGAAGAAGCATCCAAGAAAGGCTAGGAAAACAAGGTATTTTGCTACTTTCATGCTTGATCCTCTTTATTCCTCTTCTTGAGTTTTTCGTCCCACATATGGACAACCAAGAAGAGTTGAAATTTTAACCAAACCAGGGATGAATCTTAGAAATTAGAGTGTGGGGAATAAGAATATGCAAAAGAAATGTCACATTACAAATTTTTCATAATTGTTAATGTAACCCACATTAATTAAAGAGCTAACTCATTCGAATAGAGCGAAAGGAGGAGGATCAAGGTGAATAAAACACTTGCACCTCACACTCGTACCATGTATATATATAGTACTTAGTTAATGGGCACATCTTATTAGCCATAGAAAAGTTATAGTTTTATATATGGTATTAGATGGGAAAGAACCACTAATAGGTTGCCACATTATCTAGCACAAAATGGGAAATGGAAGGAAGGGATTTTAATTATTTTAATTACATCCATTTGACACCATCACCACACAAGAGTATAAGCATTCACTTGGTTACTTGGAATTATATTTAGTTGTGGGAATTGGCATAGATTGCATGGACTTAATAGTTATATAATCTAAAATAGAGACACCTAGCATGTGAGGTGGGGAGAGACTAAATGGAGGAGAAATAATATGAGTAAACCACAAACACACTCCTTGAAAGACTCCACTGTAGATGTGTGTATATGTAGCCACTATGACATTAATGCATAGAGATATTCCTAGCCGTAAGTTAGAGAGAACATCCATCCAATGTAGCTTAATGGGAGGAAAGGATATATACCATTGTGCTGCCACTTAGCATGATAACTTAATAGAAAATGAATTAGGAAGCATTAAACAAACCAAGCAAGGACACCTCATGCTTATCCTATATATATATATATATCTGTCCGCAAATTCCATTCTAATCTTACTCACAATCTGAATTGCCATGGGGGTAGGTATTGTATGCAATAATATCTATATGTAGAATGCTGCCACCTAGCTTACACCAAATAAGAATGGAAAAGAAGAGAACTCCAGCACAAAAATGAGACACCTCATGCTTGCACTGCCCACCTACATATATACATATTCAATTGTAATTTGTTAATGCTCGTATTTTGGTTTGACAACAAGAGTTAAATATTGCCTTTAATATGTAGTTTAGATGAGAATAAGATACATACTTGCCACCACCTAGCATTGCACCAAGTCAAGGAATTTCAGATTGCCTTCATGCCATCCAAAAGCGGTGAAAAGCACAAGCTGTCCGTTGCATTAGTTACCATTCACCTTAATTCATTTTAGGCCGAGGGAAGTAGTGGTAAGAAGGGAGAAGAAAACTCAGACAGCCATAGAAGAGGAGGGATGAAAAGATAAACCAAGGTACAAGGACTCCATCAAAGGTAAGTAGAAAATTTAGTATGTTCTAAGTTGCTTCCTTTACCTCATCGAAATTCTGGACCTAGAACATTTTGCCTTTTGTAGAATTAGTTAGAAATGGATTTTGAAGCCAAAAATTTTATAACAGGTTGTCCATTCCTTGTACTTGAAATCTGGAAAATTACAGAATTTTTGGAACAAGGTAGATAAAAGAAACAACCCACTAATTCAATTTAGCTTCTGAATGGGACAACTTGGGGCTGATTTCATAAAGAATTTTGTTAAATGGGTAAATGAAGGAATTAGTGCATAAATTTTGGTGGGGAGATATCGAAGACATATAAATTTAGGTCTGCAAAGTATTAGAATTTTCTAAACTCATTTGGTAGGATAACAAAGCCAGAAATGGCAAAGGCAGTGTACAGTTAGCTTAACTGAGGTAGTGGCCAAAACAGTAGGTGTTTGGGGGCTATCCTTGGGAATTCTTGAAAACTGTTTCTGTGGCTTATGAATAACATAATAAGGGGTTATTCTACTAATCTTTATGATTTTTGGAGGTCATTTAATGGAGGAAAGAAATTTCACAAAAATAGGTCTGAAAATGTAGTTAAATTGAGACTATGGTAGCTTTCATTTTTTACTAGTGTAGTGTGAATTTGTATGGTAAATTAGATAATCAATCTTGAAAATAAGGACTAAGAACTTAACTTCAAAGCACTAGACCACACATGAATAACTTAGATAGTAACTAATTAATGAGAAAGAAAAGAAAACGAAGATGTGATTGTTTACAATTAGGAATTCCTGTTGTCAACTAACGAAAAGGGTTTAGAAATTTCGTATGGGGGGATTAGTAGTTTAATTACAATATAAATATTAACTATGACTCATTCTTAATTAAGGTAATGCATGATTGAAATTTAGGAAGGCAATTGGGATAGCAAGAGCTAAGGAATAACGTGACAATACAATGGTGATGAAATAGGTAGTTAACACTGTATTCATTTTGCTATTTACATTAATGCACTAGATGAATTCTTGAAGTCCCTATGCTGTGTTTGGTTGCATGTATGTCTACTAAGATGACTCTTATAAGTACTATATTACTATTATTATCCAATAACTGAAGCGTGGTAGCCTAACGAATGAGAATATGGTGAATGAGAATATGCTGCTACCTAGATATTACGTGCTCTGCCACCGAAGTATGCATCGAATGTATCTTGGATAGTAATCTGTATTATCTATATGTATGCTTCTTGAGTACATTGTTTGCTACTGGGATTTTATCTCATTATGAACTAACCATTTTCTAGGTGTTAACTATGCAACAAATGGAGCCAGACAAAGAGAGAATGAACAAACCAACTAATAGGTTACGTACTAACCGTAATTGGTCTTATGAATCCTTTGAATAAGTGTTGAATGTAAAGTCTAACTCTAGTGAGGATGTAACATTGTAGTGTTAACCTCTCTTTTGATCTGTATGAATATAGTGCATGAGAAACTTTCTGTATGACCTAACGATTATATTTAACAGAAGTGTTTAACATTACATAAAAGTAAATTCTTATTATTATCTTTGCATGAAAAGATGACAAAACATACTTGGGTTAGTGTTGGAAATTCTCTAGATAAGTCAGTACAGATCTCCTAAGTCTGGGATCCTATTGACAAGATCTTGGATTTTTACATTATGGAATTCAAAACCTTGTTGATAGAGTCTTTTGTTAGTAGTACAAGACCCTTTAATATGGTAAGTTATAATGTATGCTAACTATAGGTGCGATAGGAAACAAAGAAATAACCATGATTTTTCAAGATACACAACCTTGGGTTTTAGTTGCACCTTGGTTTGTAAGATGAGTTCTAGCTATAAATTAAGATGTTTAAGAGTCCATATGAGTTCCTAAGATATCAAGGAAGCCTCCCACATACTTCTCCCATCAAAAAAATCAAACAAGCTCCATTGGTGCCTATTAGAAACATAGTCTCAGCCTAAAAGGGTTCATGTACATAAGGAGTGTTTTAATTTCTTCCAAACTTAGTTTTGCATCATGTATGATAGGAAAGTATGAAAGAAAGCCTTGAAAACATTTTAGAAATCCTAGCAAGTGTGACAGAGACATAGGTTTCATATTGTAGCATAATAAAGTAACACCTAGTTAGCCTCCTTGAAATGAATGTTGTAACGTCCGGTACGTTGTACAATCACTAGAACTGGCAAGTTTGAAAAGTAAGTCTCCTGAGATGAGTGATTCAAGGCCAAATAAAATTTGAATAAGATTTTAAATAATAAAAAATGAGGATTTGAACCTTGAGTTGCCCAGAAACCAAGGTCAAAGTGATTCGAAAAATTTGCGTAAATAAGTGTAATTTTGGAAAACACCTAGGAGGGCTTTTTAAATAAAAATTTTGAGTTGCCCAAGGTTCTTAGAGGCCCCAAAAACCATGGGAAGCCTTAAGATCGGTAAAGCCCCTCCGGTGTACTCTTTCCGATGTCGGTTGACCTAAACTTTGATTGATTTATTCGGGAAGGTTTTAGCTCTAATTTGAGTGATTCCAAAGGCATTTTATTAAATTGGGAATCTTAATTTTATGATGGAAAAGATGGTTCTCAAAAAGGAGCTAAAACAAAGCCAAACCGGAAATGCCATTATGGAAGGGCAAAAATGGAAACAAAGTGCACAAAAGAAGCTTCCAGACTCCCTTTTTAAGTCACGTTCAGCTCCCCCCTCTCTAAACTGACTTTCTCTGTCCAAATCTCAGAAATAGAGCTGCTGTCTTAGGCACACAAAGGGAGGAAATTTTGGAGGAAGAAAAGCCAAAGAAAGGGTGAGAAAGTGTAAGGTTTTCATACTCTTTCCTCTTAAAACTTCATCTTCCCCTTCTTACTTCATCTTTCCATGGTTTTAATATAATTTTTGGTGCTGATTTGGGTCCAGATCAGAGAAGGAAAATTCAAAATTTAAGGAGGAGAAAGAGGGAAAGGGAAGGGCTCTTGAAGGAAGCTTGATTGCAAGGTAGTTTCTCTCTCTTTGTTGCTTCTTTTTCTCCTTCTCCTCTTCCATGGTAGGATGTCTCAAACAGAACCATGAAAAGGGAAGAGTTTCTGTTTATAATCCAAAAGAATCCATCAAACTAAGCCATGGGAAGATGGATTATACTAAAGAAATGCATGAAAAACTAGTAAAACTCAAGTTGGAAAAGTGTAGGGTGCTTGAACATAAGTTAAAATCTGGGTTGATTCAAGACTTCCCCATCATATGTGAGTGTTTGCACCAACATAGGTCTCCACCTTTTCTTATTGCATTTTCTTATTGCATATGGTGTCATTGTGTGCTGTGTGTATGTTTATATGTTTGAGACATGTCACTTGATGCTATGTTGCTATTTTGGTACCAATATGCTTTCTTGAATGTCTTTGAATGATGGAAATGGCTCATAAGAGTGAGGTAGTGCCAAAAGTCCCTTAATGTGGGTGAGGAGATGCCAAAAGTCTCATGGCATAGGTGAGACAAGGCCAAAAGTCCCTTGGATAGGTGAGGCTAGGTCAAAAGTCCTAAGAACCAAGAGTGAGGTAATCCAAAAGTCTTAGAAATGGGGTGAGGCCAAACCAAAAGTCCCTAGAGCTCATTCTTATTCTTGACATGTGTTTGTGACATAAAGATGTGGGAATTGAATGCTTCATCGATTGAGTAGTTGCATACTTGTACCTTTGACATGTTATATGCCTTGAAAATGTGCTTGAATAGGTGTATGAGCTATTGAGATTCAATAAATCTCACCCTCTCCTTTCTCTCATCTCATATGATCTAGGTGGAGTTCAAGATCCAAAGGATGGAAGCCAAGGAGCATAAATCCCCATCTCTTGGCAAATCCTTCCATTTTTGATGTACTATAATGTCTAGAATGTCAAATTAGATATGTAAATATTATGTTTGAGCCATAACACTTTGAACAAGTGTAAAACTATGTAAAGTTAATGTATGTATCAAGAATAGAGTTTAATGCATAGAATTGTGTATTTTGACCACTTGGGAGCCCACTTGTGTATGTATGTTTATGGAAGTGGCATGGTGAATTTGAGTTACATGAGAGTTCAGACCTTATGAGGGACTTATTTATGCTCTATTTATGCTTTCTAAATTGCTCAAATGTGTGTAGAACCATGGATGGCTCATTGAACCAAAGTTGCCTCTTGTTGGGACCAAAATTGTCATATTCTTGAGTTATGGCAAAGTCTAACCAAATGACCTCTTCTTGACTTGAAAATTTGCATGAAAGTAGGTCTTTCCTAGATCTTTTTGGGAAGATAAAGATCAGGTCATTTGGGGGTCTATGTAATTTTCTATGATTTTTCAAAGTTGGTATCAGAATTTCAGATTTGCACTGGTACTGTTCATTTGGTCAATTGTGAAATTATGTCATCCGAGGGGAAAATGTAGTCCAATGGCTACGAAATTTTATAGTTAGAAACTAGGTATTCATAGTGACTTGTAGGAAGCATCTCATTTGGAGGTCTGAGTGGAGAGATATGAATTTTTGAACTTCTGGGACAGTAACAGTAGCACAGCACGACCTGAGTCACTGTTCAATTGAATTTGCTTAGCTAAACGTGCTTTCTTTGGTCTGAGTCTATTTTTACCATAAATTTAACATTCATAGATTTCCTAATTGGTATTATTTGTATGGATTGGATTTTTTTGGAATTAATTGGACATTTTCGAAGTTCATAGCAGACACTTGCATCAGTACCAGTAGTTGTCCGAACCTTTACCCCTTTTCGCATGTCAAACGCTTTCTGTGTTATGTTTCATGGCCTGTAAATATTTTTGGCATAAATTAGACATGTGTAGTTTCTAGAATGGCCAAGAATGAATGATTTCAATTTTTCTAGAATTAGTTACGAATTTTGAAACTTCCTATCAGTAAACTGAACCAGTGGCCCAGACAACAGCAATCCTAATGGCTTTTCGGATGTCAAATGTTTTCCCCTTAATGATTCATAAGCTAAAATTATTTTTAACATGGGGTAGACATCTAGATATTTCTAGAATGTTAAAGTTTGTTGGGTTTTGAATTTTTTGGATTTAGTTATGAATTTCCAAAGTTGTGATAGAAAAACTAAAATTCTGGCCGAAAATAATAGTGTGAGTTTGATGCTCCCCTTTGACTTCCACGAGTTGTGGGCCAATTTTGGTGATGCAAATGAGTTATATTTATATAATTAAATATGAGAATGCAATATATGACCTCATATGGTCCGCATGATACTAAATAGAATTTTCATATGCAACGCAACGCGAAATAAGGCATGATTTAAATGCCATTTTTCATTCCCTTTTATGCAATTCATCATGTGAGACATAGAAATGATAGGAAGCATGGTAGAAATATATGGTGTTACAAATATGTGATGGCTCCAAGGAGTTTAAATGAAGTCAAGAGTCATAAAATAAGGGAGAGAATGGAGCCAAGATCATGTTTTCCCAAGGTTGCTTCATTAGGTGCCTTATGGAACCATAATTGAATATTAGAAGCAATCTAGCTTTTCAAATGTATGTGTAGCTTTAGAAATTGTTCCAAGAGTGTAATTCACTTCCATGAAATGTGTTTAGGCCAAAGAAATCAAATCTCACATCCTTGTGAGCGTGTGGCCGAAGGAGAGGAAGAGTTTTCAAGGAAAAAAGTGTGCTTATGTAACCAAGGTAGCTCTCTCTTCTTTCTCTCATGCATGATAAGGTGTTGTTCTTGTCTTTGAATGTTCATGCGTATGTTTTAAGTCATGAAAGATGTTTTAGCATGTATCTATATGCCATGGTACCATGTTACTATGTTATACACTTAAATGATGTTTTATGAACATGTTTTGGTTTGCTTGAGTATAGTGAAGCTAAAAGTCCCCTAGGAAAGGTGAGGATGAGCCAAAAGCCCCCAAGAATGGGTGAGATAAAGCTAAAAGTCTTTAAAGAGTGAGACTTAGTCAAGAGTCCCTTAAAAAAATGGGTAAAGCAAGTCCAAAATCCTAAAGAGAATGGGTGAGGCTAAACCATTTTCTTGGCTAGCCTATGTATGCTTTATGTAACTTCTTGAGTGCAAGAAATGCTTCATGTATGATTATGCACTCCATGATATCCATGTATGCATTTTTAGGCTTGAATTTACTCGTTTACATATGGTTCAAAGGGAGAAGAGTTATTGAGATTCCTAGAATCTCATTCCTTCCTCCCCATTGCCTAACTTGTCTAAGTGGATCAAGTGAACTAAGAAATGAGAGCCACCAATTTAAAGAAGAGAGATTTACAAGAAAGTGTGTGATTTTCCTTACTTTATAACCATTTTGATGGCATATGATGTAATCATATGATAAATATATTTTATAACCACTTGATCATGTATAAATATATGGATACTTGATGTATATATGAGATTTGATGTCATGTGAATGTTGTAGCAAGTTCTTAACATTGAATGGCAAGATATAGCCTATGTATTCTTGTGTATACCTTAGGGTGAGAGAGTGAGTTCATGAAATATGGGCTTGTGCACTTTTGAGACATGTTTAATAGACTATTTTGGTGCTTTCCTACCTGCTCAAGTGGCCATGAATGTCTTAGAAGCTAATGTGGACCATTTGAGGCCCTTAAAAAGCACAAAATTAACCATTTTGGAACCTAATGTCAAGATCTAATCAAATGAATGAATTTCCTCATGAAATTTGGCATTCATATAGATATCATCTAGATCTTTTTGGAAAGCTAAGGACCAGATTATTTGGAACTCTATGGAATTAATTATGAATTTTCAAAGTTGCCAAATTTTAACTGTTCTAGTATAGTTACAGTTCATGTAGTCAGTTTCTTCTCCTATGTCATTTGAGGGTTAAATGGTGTCCAATGCTCATAAAAATTTACAAGCATAAACTAGAAGCTTTCTATAGCCATCGAGATCACCCCAATTAGATGTTTGAGCGGGAAGATATGAAATTTTGAAGTTCTATGTTAGTACCAATAGGGCTAGATGAGTTTGGGTATTGTTCCATCGATTTTTGATAGTTAGATATTCTTGTTTTAGTCTGAACTTATTTTTAACATAAAGTAGACATTTGTAGCTTTCCAGAATGGTATAAGTTGCTTGATTTCAAGTTTTCTAGAATTAGTTATGATTTTTCAAAATTCATGACAGAAATCTGGCACATCCACCCGAGGCAACCTTCCATTGTTTTGTGTATATATGCTATGAGCTCGAGTTGTTGGCCACATTTGAGATGGTTTTGAGTTGTATGTATGCATTTAAATAGGAGAATGAGATAGATGAGTTTATATGGTCCACGAGACACGAAATCAAATTTTTATCTGCGATGTAATGCAAAAATAATCTATTATTTTAATGGATTTTTCTCAAGACTCATGTGTTATTCAAGGAAGTATACCTAGAAATGAGATGAGATGTATTAAATGAATATTGTATTACAAGGGACATAAATGTCATTTTTGGAATAGTTTCTTCTCCATTCATATTTTAAAGGAGGCATCACACTTCTGGTCTGTTCTAACTAACTTTGAGCTTCATCCAAAATAGAAAGGAAGGCTAGGGAGAAGGATGCACCAAGAGAGCTAAGGAGGAAGGAAAAAATCAAGGAAAAAGGTGAGAAAACTTTAAAATTTCCATGGTCTTTCTTCTTGAAACCTTGTTCTCTCCTTCTTGCTTCATCTTTCCATGGTTTTGAATGTTCATATGTTCTATTTTGGCCTTGATTCAGAGAGGAAAGTTTAGAGTTTCAAAGAGAAGGCTAAAGCAAGGAAAAGAGCTCTTGAAATAAGCTTGATTCAAGGTAGCTTTCTTCCTTTTTATTGCTTCTTATTCCCTTATTCCTCTTTGAGTGTCTCGACCAAGTTAAGACTAGGTAGGATGGGAGAGTTTCTATCTAAGAACCAATGAGAATTCATTGATTTAGGCTATGGAAACTTAGAATATTGATAAGCATGATTTTTATACATTTTAGTTCTCCTAACTTAAGCATTTTAATAATTAAATAAGGTTTAATGAGCTTTATTAGGTGGATAATTGAGTTTATTGGCCATTACTTGCACGTTAGAAATTTATTTGCAAATTTTTAGATTTTAATGCACAAATTTCATTAAAATATTTCCTTTGTGAATTCTTCTTTCTTAATATTTTGTATTGTTTTATTCTACTTCATTTTATTTTATTTTTTTGTTGTGCAGATTTTAATGGAAAAAAATTTAAAATGAAGATGAATTAATGGCATGTGGAAGAGTAGGGAAGGTACAAGCTCACTTGATAGAGTATAGGAGAATGACAATCAGTGTACTTTACTCACTGCACTTCACTTCAAGCAGCTCACTCACACACATATTGATTCACTTTAACTACATGCACACTCATGCAAGGGGTTGACACGTTGAAACACATACTCACTTACACACACACAAAGCACGTGAAGAAGTCGAGCTAGAGATGAACATGAAAAAGAATGTAAAAATAACTTGAAGAGGGAGCAGTCATGTCAGAGGAATAAAAGAGTTCAAATACACACATATGCAGAGGTAGAACTTAAGGGTTAGCATGAGCTAAATAAGAAAAGCAATGTGATTTTGAAGAAAAAGAAAGCCACAGATTTTGGAGGGTCTAGGAGTGAGGAAGACCACGTTTCATTCACACATATGCAGCACAACTTTCACATAGCAACCCATCAATCATCATGTTCTGTTCGAGGGAGAAACAAAAAAGAATAGCCACGGGTTCTAGTTAAAGGGCAACACGGTATGGTGAGAAAAAGTAGAAACAGAGACTCGCATGGGGTACAAACACAAGCAGCTCACGTCACACGTAATGTAGCACCATATTGGGAAGCTCATGGAGTCAAGTCCACGTGAGAAGAAGATTCTGATGGCTGGAGGAGTTACTGGGTAGAACGTGTTGGGTTTTGTAAGCTGTAGAATATGTAAAGAAAAAAATAAAAGAAGCTCAAACATGTGCAGAGGAGAAGAACAAAAGCATGGAGAATGTGAAGGGAAGCATGAGCAAGCCACGAGTACAAATTATACACACAAAACACATAAAAGAAGCAAACAATCATGTGGAGATCATGGCTAGTAGCTGCAGGAGGATTTTCAATGTGAACTTACACATGACTTAAGAAAGAACATGTCGAGCAGAAATAGGGGATGTAGTCTCTAGTTTTTGAAGATGAAGAAGGCTTGGATTGTCTCATGAAGTAGCAGCATACTCTTTCAGGTTTTGAAGGAATAAAGAGGCGCAAGCTAGGAATTGAACACGAAAGTTAACGTGGAAGAAACTGGCTGTGCATGTGACATTACCACGATGAAGAAATGCTGAAGCTAATGTGGAATTGCATGTGAGAAGTGTGTGAGGAAGGGAATTTTAATATTATATTTAGCTTCACAGCGAGGCCCACACTCATGTGCATAAGAGGAAGCACGTGGTTCATATAAAAAAAAGGAGAAAGAAGCTACGAGCAATTGTGAATGAAGGGGCTAAGCACTTAGACAAAGGAATAAATAAAGCACATGATGAACATGTCAAAGAGGGGGTGTGCTAAATCCATTCATCTATCTAGAGAACCATTCACTCATTCAAAGACCATCCATCATCATTCATGCCCTTTTGTCCATTCCATCCAGTAACCCACGCCGTATCCATTTTACACTCTATTCTCCACCATCTCCTTCTATTCGATGAAGTATTAAATCTCCATTTGTGACTAGCTTGAAAAAGGATCCTTGGTTGAAGCTTGAGTCCATGGAATAGCAAGGAATTTTGGCTAAGCTTCCTAATTTTTTTCTCTCTTTCTACATTGATTTCTATTATTTTATTTGCTTGGTTAAGCTTGTAATTGACTAGATTAATGTAGTTTATGATTAGTAGTTGGTTAAACACTAATTAGGAGAGCAATTGATGTTTCAATTGATTAATTTTAGTGCTGGATTTTCATTTTCTTACTAATTTTCATATGTGCAATCAAGGTGTTTGATGAAATGTTTGTGAGAATTGGTATGCTTAATTATCTAATTTGAGGATTCATTAGAGTTTAATTAGTTAATTGAATCTCCTAAGATGTTAATTTAGAGGCTAATTAATCAATTAATCATTCAATTCAAGTGTTCATTGATCCTAATGACAAGAGTTAGCGATTTAATGCAAGATTGAGGTTTCAATTCAACATTAAATTGTTAATCCCTTGATTCTTGAGTGGTAACTCAAGATATTTTGTATTGGACACAAATAAGAACTCTTAGACGAGAATTAATCACAATTAAATTAGGATAAGGATAGTGGATACCAAGGGATGAATCCAAAGCTAGTCATAAGCCCATTATTAACCATAATTTGTGCAATTAGGTAGAGTTTAGGAACTTTATTTCAATTTAATTCTAATTAGTCTAATTAGATAAAAAACCCCTCTAAATTAGATAGTTCTAGGCTCCTTTAACACTTAGAAAACCCAATTAAACATTGAATTCCATTTCCAAGGGAGATGATTTAGGTTGTGCCACTAACTATAAAATTTAATTCAACCTAGTTTTATTTTGAGGGCTGCGCAACACAACCGTCAAAATTTGGCGCCATTGTCGAGGATTAAACCCGGGTCATTTTTCATTTTCATCCTCCATTGGTGTTTCCACTAGCTTGTCTTCAAGATTTTGAGTTTTGCCCAGGAGTGCAAAGGTTTAAGTGTATGGGAATTTGATAATTGCTAATTTTCATATACTTTATTCCCTCTAATTTTGGCATGTTAATAATTGAATATGGCTTATTGCACTTTATTAGATGATAATTATATTTAATGGCCATTTTTTGCACTTTAGGAATTAAATTGCAAAATGATTGATTTTAATGCATAAATTTCTTTAAATGATTTTGTGGATTTTCCTATTAAATTTTTCTTACTATTTGTGCAAATTTTTTGTTGGGCAATTAGAGCTTTGAATGATAAATTGATTTGAAGAAGAGAAGAGTTGTTGTGTGAGACAAGGCTTTAGTTTTAGAGACTTTAACAGAGGAGGGAGGAATGAGGTTGCACACATTCAATTGAGGCTTACTAACTCACATGTCACTCACAAGTCCCTCCAGCTCCATTCACATACATCCACGTCTTCACAATGCTCTGTTCTGGTAAGTAGAGATGTTTGCATGGGAATGAGTAGGAAAAAGAAGAAGCAGCTCCTTACATCCATTCCTAGTGAAAGCTCTCATCCTTTCCACTAAAAAGAAGCACTTCCACGTAGCAAATGAGTCACACAAAGGCTACATGTTTAGAAGGTTTTACGGGTTAGCAAGGTTTTTGCATAGAATGAATAAGCAATGTGGCTTGAACAGGGGAAGAAAAAACATGATAAAAGCAGCACGTGGTGAGCTTTGGTGAATGAAGAAGAAGTAACGTGAGGGATTTACACACAGGCTTCAAGGGAATGAAAGCTAGACTCACTCAAGGCACTCGCATCACAGCAGCTCCATATGGATGCAGTAACTCACGTGTGTGTTTAGGAGGAAGAAGCAGCGAAAGAAGAGAAGGAAAGAGAGGCTCGAGATGGATTCTACATAGAAAAGAGCTTGCATGGAGAAAACACAAGAAAGGAGGCCACATAGGATAAAATAAAAGTAGAATAAGGAACATAAAACTACATGAAATGAAAGGATAGATAGAGTGAGCTGAAAAGAAGAAGCTACGGGCTGAATGGAAGACACAAGAAGCAACATGAGTCAAGAACAAAAAGGGCAACAGTGAGTGAGGGGAATAAAAACACGAAAAAGGAGCTGCATGAAGCACTCTCAAGTTAAGCAACATAAAGCAAGAGCTAGCAACAAAAGAATAAATGGAAGAATGTAGGTTCTAGTTGAGAAGGAAGAGGCTATGATTTTGAAGAAATAATGAAGGCAGAAAATGATGAGGGACTTGAGAAAAGCTACTAGAGTAACACGAATGAATGAAGATAGCTCACACGTAAACATGGGTTCTAGTGGTAAGTGGCAAGAGGCTTAGTTTTAGAGTGGAAGAACATGAAGGGGAGCATGAGCAAGGCACAAGTACAGATTACACACACACTCGAGCAGAACATGGACTAGATTTAAGAAAGGAAAAGCATGCAGCTCGAGTTCTACATGCATGAGAACTGAATGAGAAGAAGAATAAGCTACGCTCTAGATTCAAAGAAAGCAAAAAGCTTGGCCAACGCATCATCCATTCACAATAGGGCCCATACTCATAAGCACATGCAAGCTCGTGACTCATTAAAAGGAAAGTTTGGGCAGAATGAAAAGAAGAATCAATGTGGAAACTCGTGGCAAGCAAAGAAAGCACAAGCTGGAAGAATTATGCTACAGGCTGATTAAGGAAGCACATGATTTTTAATGAAGGGCATTGGATCCATTCATCCAAGAGAGAGCCACATAATTCCATCATATTAATCCAGCCACACATCATCAAATAAGAGAGGATCCATCATTATTTTTTAGCCATTGAATCAAAATACACACTACATCTCATCCATTCATTAAGAGAGGCTGGGCACGTGAAAAACAAATAAAACATGTGAGGTTGAATAAAATTGCACTTGTGGCAGCATCAAGGAGGAGGCATTCACATTATACATACATTCAATTCACAATACACTACTTCATCCAGCAACCACTCCACACCATTTCCCATCCATTCTCCTTCTTCATCTCACCATCATGAAGCACTAATTCTCCCTTGTGGCTAGCTTAGAAAAGGATCTTGGAGAAGCTTGTGATGATTTGACATTTTTGGTATTAAAGCAAAGGTTTAAGCACTTTTGCTTGGTGTTTAGGCTCTTGAATTGTATTATTTTTTGTGCTAAAGTGTGAATTGCCATGGAAGTGATGAGATATATATACATATGTGCTTAAGATGTAATTGTGTACTTAAGGGTGCTACTCTTTTAAGATAAGATGGTTGAGACTAGATAGGGCAGGGATAGAGGCAGGCCACCTAGGGCTCAAAGTGTTGAGCCTAAGGACCCTCTGCTAACTATCATAGAGAGGCTTGACAGATATGAGATTACGATGGGCCAACTGCAAGAGATGTTAAAATAGTAAAGACATATTGCCCAATAATAGCATGAGATGATAATGCAGTTACAAGATACCCTAAATAGGTAAGAAGAAGCCAGGAGAAAAGCCCCTATGCCTTAGCCATCCACCTCTGGCATTCCACCTCCACCTCCCCAAGAATTAGCTCAGACTTCACTAATTATTCTAAAACTACTAAATCAATTCAAAAAGAATAGTCCACCTGCATTTAACAGGGCATTAGATGCAGATAAGGTGGAGGCTTGGGTTATGGAGATAGAGAAAATCTTTACAATGATAAAGTGCACTTCAGAATAGAAGGCTCAACTCACCATTTTTATATTACAGAAAGAGGCAAATAGATGGTGGTATAGAACAAAGCCTTTGATGAAAACCAAGAATTTGTAGATTAACTGGGAGAACTTTCTAGTAGAGTTTTATGAAAAATACTTTCCTAGTTCAATGAGGAAGCAGAAGGAGATGCAAAAAGGTCATATCAGGATTAGTTCTAAGTCTCCATTCATGGAAACAGAGGAGACATTCCTCTTGTAGGGAATGGGGGATTCTCTTCATCTGTTGCCATGAATATAATTGGTAGAGCACAATCTAATTCATCATACAAGATAACTCTAATGTTGTGGATGACATACGTCCACCCCTATATTGGGAATCTGATCCACTCTGCCTGGAGTTCTAAGGTTATTCTATAGATAGGCATTTAAGAAAAATATAAACCACAACAAAGTGAGAAATAATTTTCTCAATAACGTAGATATAATTAATATAATATAATATTCATGAAAAAATGTTAAGTACAAATTTAACAAACAATGGATAATATAAATAAAAAAATTATGAAAAATAATTAATCTACAAAATAATGTAAACAAAGAAATATACTAATTTTGTAATATTTAACGAGAATACAAAATATCAAAATAAAGAGTAACATAGAGTATTATACAACATATGATAGAGTATGTCATGTTAATCTCAAGGTCTTGCACATATAAACGGAACATGATTTAGACACAGTATGATATTCATAGATTCAGAGTTCATTATTTGTAAGATATTAATATGCATAGAAAGTAGAAAATATATCAAACAATAATTATTTAGCTCTAACCATTAGACCTTGGAGACTGTGTAACACCACATTTACTAAGCTTATCTCATGTCATTTCTAAGCTCACATACATGGATCATACAAATTTGCCAAGGAAAATCCATTAAAAAAAATCAATTAAATTGCATTAGGTTGTAGATAAATTTTTCATTCCATGTCCCATAGACCATATGGACTCATCCATATCATTCTCATATTTAATTACACAAATACAACTTATAACCATCTTAAGAAGTGGCCTAGAACTCGAGCTAACGGAATATATACTTGAAAATAATGTGTGTAGCCTCGAGTTGATTTTTCAATTTTCTGTCATGAATTTTGAAAAATCATTACTAATACTAGAAAAATTGAAATCAAACACAATATACCATTTTGAAAAGATACAGATGTCTACTTTATGCTAAAAATAAATCCAAATCACAACAGAGATGTCTAGCTACTAGAAATCAATGGAACAATAACCAAGGTCAACTGTTACTACTGGTGCTGTCCATGAACTTCAAAAATTCATATCTCCTTGCTCAGATGTCCACTTGGAGTGATCTTAATGGCTATAGAAATATTATCATGTCTAGTTTATTCTTGTAAAATTTCATGAGCATTGGACACCATTTGGCCTTCGAATAACGCAGCACAAGAAACTGACCATATGAACAGTGTTTGTACTAGTTTAGCAAAAAAATAGCAACTTTGAAAAATCATAATTAATTTCACAGAGCTCCAAATAAAATAGTCTTTTGCTTCTAAAAAGCTCTAAATGATATCTATTAGCATGCCAAATATTATGAGCAAATTCATTCATTTGGTTAGATCTTGAAATTGGGTTGCAAATTTACCCTTTTAAGCCTCTTGAATGGTCTCAAAAGGGTCAATTTTGGTTCCAAGGCCCCCATGGCCACTTAAGCACATGAGAAAGCACTAAAATGGTCTACTAAATATGTCTCAAAGATACACAAACCCAGATTTTACAAATTCACTCTTTCACCCCAAAATATATATAAGAGCACACATACTAGTTCTTGCCATTCAATGTCCAATTCATGCAATACTATACATATGGTATCAAATCTCATTCATACATCATATATTTACATATTTATATGTGTTCATGAAGTCATACAACATATACAATAAGGGATTACATCATATGCCACTCATATGGCTACAATATGACAAATTTTCACACTTTGTTGTCAATCTTCTTCCTTTAGGCTTGGTGGCATCCATTCCTTGGCTCACTTGGTCCACCTAAACATGTTAGACATGTAGGGAGGAAGGGATGAGATTCTAGGAATCCCAATAGCTCTTCTCCCTTTCAACCATACATAAAGAATGCAAATCCATGTCTTAAAATGCATGCATGAACATCATGGAGCATGTAGTCATTCATGAAACATTTTTAACATTCAAGGAGTCATACAAAATATACATAGGCTTGCCAAATAAGTGATTTAGCCTCACCCATTCTCTTCAAAGATTTTGGACTTACCTCACCCTTTCGCTTAAAGGCTTTGAACTAAGCCCTTCTCTTGGGAGACTCTAAACTTTGTCTCAACCATTCTTAAGGGTTCTTGGCCCATCCTCACCATGGGTAGTGGGTTCTTGACTTCATCGCACTCAAGCTATCAAAGCAACATCATAAAGTATCATTTGAATGCATAAAACAACATCATGGTACCATGGCATATGAATACATGCTAGAACACTTTTTCATGGCTTAACACATAAATACACATATTCAAATACAAGATGAACATCCACTCATGCATGAGAGAAAGAAGAGAGAGCTACCTTTGTTATAAATGCAAACTTTCCTTCTTGAACTTGGTTGCTCTTCCTCGGCCACACACACACAAGAAGGTGGGACTTGTTTCTCTTGGCCTAGACATATCATATGGAAGCCAATTTATATGCTTGAACTAAATTCTAAAGCTATACATTCATTAGAAAAACTAGGTAGTTCATATGGTTCCTTTATGGTTTCATAATGCACCTAATGAAGCAACCCTATGAAAATATGATCTTTGCTCCATTCTCTTCATCCATTTAAGATTCTTGACTCCATTTAAGCCTTTTGGAGTCATCATACAATTAATTCAAGGAGCCTTGCTAGGTGTTGCTTCTTTAAGCCATAATATGGAACCTATTACTACATATCACTATCTATGATTTCTAAAATTTTTCAAAGGCTTTCTCTCATCCTCTTCGATCATATATGACTCAAAAACAAGCTTGGAGCAAATTAAAATTACCCCTTGGTGCTCCAATCTCTCTAGGCCATGGCTATGGACCAAGTAAGCACCAAATGGGTTTGTCTTATTTTCTTGATGGAACATGCATATGAGAAGCCTTCTAAGGATCTTAGGTGCTCATTCAAACACTCATTTAGGCCTAGAGATTCTTGTATCAAAACAGAATTTTAAAGGAACACTTGAAACCCAAACTTTTCTATCTTGAATTCTAATGGTTATTTTGTTGTTTCCTTTGCATATTCTTGTTTTTCTCCCTCATTTTCCTAAGATTCATCCTTGATTTAGCTAGAAATCCAACCCCTTAAGGCTGGTCTCATATGGGTCAAAAATCACAAGATGAAGAACAAGAAACATCAAGCTTGAAGCATGGCAAAATACCTTGATTTCTTGGTTTCCTTGGCTTGAACTTCACTTTAGTTGGCTTCTTCTCCTTGAATTTGAACTTTCCCCTCTTAGGTTTGACCTCAAAACAGACCCAAAAGCATCAATAAAACCATAAGAAAGAAGGGAAGATGAAGGAGAAGGAATTTGCTAAAGAGAAACTAAGAAAATCCATGAAAAATCATACATTTTCCTTACTTTTTCTCTTCCCTTTCTTCTCTCCCTTGTGCGCCTCACTCCATTGGTTCTTTCTCTAGTTTAGGGCAGAAATAAAATGAGCTAAGTGGAGGGGAGAGTGAGGCGTGGTCATATATATAGGTAGGTTCAAGAAATAGTTTCCAAAATTTCCAATTTTATCCTTCAATCTTAGCATTTTCGTTTTCTAGCTCGTTGTAGCTCCATTTTGAAAATTGTCTATTTTATCATAAAATGTAGGTCCTCAATATTATAAAATACCTTTGGAATCACTCAAATTGAAGGTAAAACCTTTCCGGAAGAAAGGGTCAAAGTTTGGGTCAACCATCATTAGAAAACGTACACCAAAGGGGTTTTAACTATTCTGGGGTTCCCATGGTTTTCAAAGCCTCTAAGAATCCTGAAGAACTCAAATTTTTCATTTAAAAAGCCCTCATATGAGAATTCCAAAATTTATTAAAAATTACAAAAATGCCATTACGTTTCATGACTATTTCGTTAATTTTCGTCTAGTCATTTTAGCTTCTGTTTCAAGGTACCTCTAGCCTCCTAAATTCATTATTTAATATCTAGATTATTATTCTAAATTTTTAGACCATATCCAATTCATTTTAGAGGACCCACTTTGAAAACATATCTATTCCCATCATTTTAATGAAAATTGGACATTACAGACTGCCAGGCTTAATACCCAAATCATGTTGCATTGGCTTCATAGGCTCAAATACTTATATCATGTTGCACTACCATGACTTAGCAAGCTCACCCTTGCTTTCTTTACTAAGGCGCCCCCTAGTGGGTATCCAAGGAAAGTCGTATAAAAATATTTCAATAATATATCATCAAAGCCATTATTTGATCAAAACAAAATAGTTAGATTTGGGAAAGAACTACCTTGCATAACTTTGTGCATAAATAATTAATCCTAATAGCATAATAGCATATTGGAGTCCAAAAAAATTATATTGAAATACTTAAAATTATGTTTTCACTTTTCTAAGCCCAAATTTGTCCTAGGCCCATTTGCCAAAATAGTCCTTAAACCAGGTCCAATATCAAGGTACAAAATGAAGTCCAATATAGCTATAAAAGACTCCTTTAGATATACAGGAGGCTTAATAAAGTCTAGTAAGTCCAAAATAGGTCCAAAATATCTGAATGACCCTCATAAGTCCTAATTAGTATTTTAGGTATTTTTAAATATCTTTTTTAATTAAAATGGGACATCCAACACAATAGCAGTTATCCAATGGCCAACTCTAACACACACAAGACTCATCTCTTAAATAAGGCAACTTTGCCATAATATATATATATATATATATATATATTTATATATAGGCCAATCCTTTACCAAATAAGCCATATTCATGAAATCAGACAGTAAACAGTATATCAATATAGCAAGCTATGCAATCCAGAACATATGCTTATTGTATATTCCATTTTTGACATCCAGCTTCATAAATTTCTAACTATCACAAATGGGCTTCAAAATTTACAAAATAAATATCAGCATAATCCAGACAACATATAAAACATATTAGACCATATAAATTATCCAAAACATATCAAATAACATAAATAAAAATTCAAGAAGCTCTTGGTCAACACTTTTCTCAAAAAGTTAATTTTTTATATTATAATTCATAATTCACAAATTTTCTCCATAGGCCTTATTTTTAGTGTAGATTTACCTAATTTAGTTGGATTTTAGAAAACTCTTCCCTAGGTATCTCTAATAAGCTTGGCTAAACCTATGTACCAAGGAGTGTATATGAGGTTGCTTCATTTTCATGTCACCAAATAGCCATACATACATATTCAAGGGAGATGAACAAAAGCCCTAAATTAATTTCTAGAAATTTCATGTATTTTCTATACTTCTACTAAAATAAAATTCTAGGGTTTTTTGTCACAATCTTCATAAAAATCAAGATTATATTAATCTATCCCTTCCATAGGCTTTCTCCATTATTCTCTCATTTATTTTCTCTTCAATTTCTTCAATGGCTTCTTGAAATTCCAAGTTCTATAGTTTGTAGGAAAATTGCCAAGAATAGGAATTTTCTTGAATCACATGAATTCATATGCCTTATATATGATTTCTCCATCTTTTCTTAGCTTGGATTCATGAAAACAACAAAATTCCTCCTTTGTTCTTGCCATGGCCGAAACATGAAGAAGAAGAAAAGAGAAGATTCATGGAAGAAAATAGAAGGAAAAACAAGAAAAAGAGAGTTCATCTATATTATCTTGAATTTTAGGTGTTTCCTTTCCCTTGGTGGCTTTTCTCTCCTTCTTCCTCCTTTCGTATCCTTCTTCCTTGGCTAAGCTCTCCTTCTCCCTTTTTTCCTTACTATGGCTAAATGGGTGCGTGCGTGTGTGTGTGGCATGCATGTATGTGTGTGTTTTCATGAGAATTTTATTTGTAAATGGATAGTTAAGATTGAATATGTTTTAAGATGGAAGATCTTAACCCTTGGATCAAATGGATGGTTAAGATTAAGCTTTGAAATAAGAGATTAAATATGAACCTTTGGATTAGATCAAGGGTTGAAATTTGATCTTAAAAAGTATAAAAGTCTAAGCCATTAAATTGCATCAATAGTTGAGATCATATCTCATTTTAATTTTAATCATGATTACTTTCCTCATTCTTTATAAAAGTAATCTTTGCATTTATTACTGCCTAAGTCAGCATCTACGTTATCCTAACATTAGCGGCAACATTTTTGTGAAATGTGAGATTTACTCAGATGTGCATATGTAAGCCTGTGTCATCACTTTGAAGTTCGTGCAGTCTCTAGAAATTTCCTACACATGGCATCACATCACTATTTTTCCCTGTTCATGGCACCACATCAACACTTTCCCTGCTTATTGTGCCATGTCAACACCTCCCTAGTTAGAATTTATAAAAATGCCACCATTTCGCTAATGTATCCTTTTGTAAGTTCTTTATAATATTTTATTCAACTTGTGTTCTCTGGGTTCTCTGCTATATTTAATATTATTTAAGCCTATGTGGGTTCCATTTAATGTCTTTAACCATATATTTTATTATTATTATTTATTTTTTTAATATTTTTATTTTTTCAAGGTCTAAATAATCGTTTTGACCTTGGTAGTAATATAACATACAAGTACCTCTATTTATTTTTTGTCTATATCTTCGTCTTAACTCCACATCTCTGAATTATGTCACAACCATCTGATAAATCTTTTTGCATAGAATCTTCTGAGATAGTTAACTCTAGCTTAGGGGTTTAGTTCATCTTCATATAAGCTCTCAATCATTCAGGGCCATTTTCTAGTCTTAACGATTTTAGGATTTTACAGAATGAATTTTATAATTTTTTGTGCATTATTTCCTAAGTATTGATATATATATATATATATATATATATATATATCCCTAGTTCTTGACTCCCCATTCTTTTAAAAAAATTATCAAAGTTTGTCCAGGTGACGAATGATGATTTTTTCCTTGGACCTCCCAAAATCTTAAAAATTTCTATAAGTCCTTTTCATCTTATACTTTTTATATACGAAGTTATTTTGTTCAAATTCATTTTATTTAAGCTTAATAAATTCATTTCATAAAATACTAACTAATTAAAAAATTCTAATTTTTAGGGATATTACACCCTTCATGATCATTTTAAGTTGGCCGAACAAGAGAGAGCATGGAAGATCAATGAAGTGCAAGCTTTACATATGGAATCATTGTTCAATTCCTTGTCAAATGGCGATTATTATGCTACCAATGGTTATTCCAATTTCTCTTCCTTTCCCACTGGTTCAGCTTTAAAACTCTGAAGAAAAAAGGTGTTAAGAGACCCTTTTGGCCCAACCCTAGACACTCCACCTTTTAGAAAACTAAAACCATAAAAGGAAAGTGGAGAAGGAGTGAAAAGCTTTTATAAGAGCAAAATAGGCTACAACTCCATATTTGCTTACCTTTGTGAAGCTTCTTTCCTTCATCTTCCTTGGTTTCTTCCTATGTCCTTGGCTTTGAATTATAGCAAAAGTAGGTCAGTTATGGGGCTCTTGTAATATCCAACGCCTCAAAAATATGAGAAAACATGAGAAACGTAACGTACAATTTCTCCGTAAATGTATGAAATTCACCAGATAAAAAGGGAAGTCTCCCAGATAGAGTGATTTAAGGTCCAATAAAATGAGAGTAATATTTTAGACCTTAACTAATGATGAGTCAAGGCCAGAGGTTCCCTAAAACTAGAGCTAGAATAGCCAAACAAATTTTAACAAAAATGCAATGAAACGTAATGGCATTTTTGTAATTTTAGGTAATTTTAAGAATACTAATAGGAGGGCTTTTTAAATAAAAAATTTGAGTTCTTTGGGGTTCTCAAAGGCTCTAAAAATAATGGAAAGCCTCAGGACAGTAAAAACCCCTTCGATGAGTAACTTCAACCGTTGGTTGATTGAAATTTTGACTGAATAGTTCAGAATGGTTTTAAAACCAATTTGGATGAAACCAAAGTCATTTTATGAATTATAGAACCTAAATTTTATGATAGAAAAAATAGTTCTATAAAAAGAGTTGAAATGAGCCCAAATGGACAAAACTAAAAAGAATGACTAAATTGCAAATTTTAAAAGTTGCTTAAATGACCCCCTAGGCTTATAAAAACGTCCCCACTTTTTCCCACTCCTTATAACTAACTTTTCTAGGTTAAAATAGAACCAAGGGAAGATGAGAATGGCATGGAGGGAAGAAGGAAGAGAGAAACCTAGCAAAAAGTGTAAGAATTTCATGGTTTTTCATACTTTCTCCTTCACCAATCTTCTTCCCTTCTTTCTCTTCTTTCTTTCTATGGATTTATTGAAGTCTTTAGGTCTATTTTAAGGTCAGACCAGGGGGAGAAATTTTGAAATTGAGGAGGAAAGCTAGAGGAAAGGGAAGAGCATTCAAGAAAAGCTTGAATTCAAGGTAAAAATCCTTAGTTCCATGCCTTTTTTTCCCTTGTTTCTCTTCTTGTGTATTTCGTCCTACATATGGCTAGCCAAGGGGAGAGTGTTTTTGGACAAAACCAAGAATGAATCTTAGGAATTAAGGTGTGGGAGTTAAGAATATGTAGAGAGAACAAAGTAAGAACTATGAAATTGCAAGATAGAAAAGTTAGGGTTTTATGTGTTTCCTTAAAATTATGTTTTGATACAAGAATTCCTAGGCCTAAATGAGTGTCTATATGAGCTATAGAGATCTCTAAGAAGCTTCCCACATGCATCTCCTATCAAGAAAACAAAGCAAGCTCCTTATTCCCTTTTAGTGTTCATCACCTCAGCCTAGAGCAGAACAAGAGCATAGAGGTAATTTTAATTTGTTCCAAACTTGTTTTTGAATCATATATGATGGAAGAGGATGAGACGAAGCCTTGAAAAAATCTTAGAAGCCATGAATAGTGTGATGGTATCATAGGTTCTATATTATGCCTTAAAGAAGCAACACCTAGCTAGGCTCCATGAAATGAATGTGCGATGACTCTAAGAGACTTCAATGGAGTCAAGAACCTTAAATGGATGGAAAGAATGGAGCAAAGATGATGTTTTCCTAAGGTTGCTTTATTAGCTGCATTATGGAACCATAAATGAACCTTAGAAGCAAGCTAGCTTTCCCAATGAGTGTATGGCTTTATAATTTGTTCTAAGAGTGTAATTGGCTTCCATATGATGTGTTTAGGCCAAAGGCGTAAAGTCCTACATCAGATAGGAAGGTCCTGGGCTAGGTCCTTATAAGTGGGAGCAAAGCTCTCCCTTTCGACGAGGCCTTTTCCTGGGAGCTAATGGGAGAATCCATCTTTCATGAGGAACAAAACCCTGGCTACAGAACCTAATTTCTGACATGGCCAGACCAGGGACAATATCATTGAGGGCTCTGTAAGGTGTTTGGTATCAGAGCTACCCTAACCACATGTGCAACCTAAGGACAGGTTGGCTCCAAAAGGGGGGTGAATTGTAAAGTCCCACATCAGATAGGAAGGTCCTAGGGCTACTATATATAAGTGGGGGCGAAGCTCCCCCTTCACGAGGCACCTTTTCTTGTGAGCTAAGCGGGAGGGTCATAGACCCACAAACCGGGAAGGTAGGGGACAATACCTCGTGGAACTCTTTGTGTGGTGACACAACAGAGCCCTCACGAGTATTGTCCCTTCCCGCTTAGCTCACGGGAAAAATGGGCTCATGAAGGGGAGGATTCTCCCTGCTTATCTGGGCCATTTCCAAGACCATTCCATCTGATATGGGACTTTATATTCCACTCCCCTTGGGGGCTAACCCATCCTTAGGTTGCACATTCAAATGGCCGGCTCTGATACCAACACATACAGAGCCCTCACTTATATGCACTAGCCCTAGGACCTTCTTATCTGATGTGGGACTTTACAATCTACCCCCATTTTGGGGCTAACTCATCCTCGGGTGGCACATGGGCTAGGGCAGCTCTGATACCACCACACACAGAGCTCCATAAGGTATTATCCCCTGCCTTCCCGGTTCGTGGGTCTGTGACCCTGCCTTTTCGGTTCAGTAGGGTTTTATCCCCTCCTGCTTAGCTCATTGGAAAAGGCACCTTGTGAAGGGGGAGCTTCGCCCCCACTTATATGCACTAGCCCCAAGACCTTTTTATTCGATGTGGGACTTTACAATCCACCCCCCTTTTAGGGCGAACCCGTCCTCGGGTTACACATGGTGCTAGGGCAGTTATGATACCACCACACAGAGCCTCCAATGGTATTGTCCCCCGGTCGCAAGTTCTGTGAACTGTATTCTCTGGGTGTTTGTCCCTTCTCGAGAGATGGCTTCTCCCATTAGTTTTCAGGAAAAGCGGGCCACTGGTGGGGGGAGCTTCGCTCCCACTTATAAGGCCTTAGCCTAGGACCTTCCTATCTGATGTGGGACTTTACAAAAGGAACCAAGTTCGCCTTCTTGTGAGTGTGTGGCCGTGGGAGAGGATCTAAGTGTAAGGAAGAAAGTGTGTTGTTGTAACAAAGGTAGCTCTCTCTTCTTTCTCTCATACATGAGTGGATATTTATCTTGTCTTAAATGTATGTATGTTTTAAACTATGAGAAATGTTTTAGCATGTATCTATATGATATGGTACCATGAGGTTATATTATGTCTTTAAAAAAGGCTTTGTGAACTTGCTTGGTTTGTGTAATATCTGGTTCTTTGAAAACGAGAGAAAACACGAGAAATGTAACGTACGATTTCTCTGTAAAAGTACAAAATTCACTGGATACAAAAGGAAGTCCCCCGAAATGACTTAGTTAAGGTCCTAAAAAATTTAGGAAGCATTCTAAACTCATAAAAATGAGAATCCCAGGTTCAGTAGGAAAGAAAAATAGTGCTAGAATGAAGAAACAAATTGTGATGAAAAGTTGACGAAACGTAAAGGTATTTATCATTTTGACCAAATTTTGGAATTCTCATAGGAGGGCTTTTTAAATAAAATTTTTGAGTTCTCTAGGGTTCTTAGAGGCTCTAAAAATCATGGAAAGCCCCAAGATAGTTAAAATCCCTTCGGTGGATGTTTTTCAATATCGATTGACCCAAACTTTGACTGATTCTTTCAAGAAGGTTTTTGCTCTGATTTGAGTGATTCCAAAGGCATTTTACTAAATTGGGAACCTAAATTTCATTATGGAAAAGATGGTTCTAAAAAAGGAGCTAAAACGAGTTAAAAACAAAAATAACAAGAATGAAGGGCAAAATTAGAATTTTTAAGAAAGTGGAAGCTTCTTGAACACTCTTTAAGTTTCTTGTTTCTTCTCCCCCTTCATTTGCACGACCTATTCTTCCCAAAAACTAGAGAAAACACAAGCTCTCTTAGGCACACCATGGAGGAGAAGAAAGGAGGTAAAAAGGCAAGAAAAAGGTAAGGAATTTTATGGATTTTCATGCTCATTCTTCTTCCAAACTTGTTCCTTTCCTTTTAAGCTTTCTTTCTTATGGTTTTATTAAAATTTTTGGATCTATTTTGATAGAGGAACAAAGGGGAAAATTCGGATTTGAAGAGAGGAGGCCAAGAAAAGTGAGAAACAAGCAAGAAAAGCCATAGAAACAAGGTAAAATCTTCATCCTATGGTAGCTATTCCTCCTCCCTTCTTCTCCCTATTTCACCCCATATATGTAGTTACAAGAAGGCTTGAATTTTGGGTAGAACCAAGGGTGAATCTTAGGAATTTAAGGGAGGAGAATAAGAATATGCAAAGAAAATCAAGTAAAAGCCATAAATTTTCAACATAGCAAACCTAGGGTTTCATGGGTTCCCTTAGAAATCTGATTTGATGTAATTATTTCTAGGCCTAAATGAATATTTAAATGAGTTTCTAAGATCCCTAGAAGTCTCCCCGTATGCATCCTCCATAAAGAAAACAAAGCAAACATCCATGGAGGCCAAATGCTACATAGTCTTAGCCTAAATGGGATGGGACACCTAGGGAGAGTTTTAAATTTTTCAAACCCATTTTTGAGTCATATATGATGAGTGAAAATGAGGGGAAGCCTTGGAAAAAAATTAGAAATCATAGAAAGTAAGATGGCCTTATATGTTCCATAATATCACCTAAAGAAACAATATGTGGTTAGGCTCTTGGTTTTAATTGTGTGATGACTCCAAGAGACTTAAAAGGAGTCAAGAATTATATATGAAAGGAAAGAATGAATCCTAGAACTCATTTGATGAGTGTTGCTTCATTAGGTGCATTCTTGGAACCATAAAGGGGTTAATAGACCAAGTTAGTATTTAAGAAAGATGTGTGGCCTTAGAATTAACTCTATGAACCTAATTGGCTTCCATAAATTATGCTTAGGCCAAGGCAAATCCCACATGTTTGTGTGTGTGAGGTGGAGGAAGGGAGAGCAAATTCAATAAGAAATGTGTGTGATTGCAACAAGGTAGCTCTCTCTACCTTCTCTCATGTATGAATGTGTACTTACATTGTCTTTGAATGTGTGTATCTATATTTTAAGTTTTGAAAAGTATTTTAGTATGAGCTTTTATTCCATGGTGCCATGATATTACATTATGCTTTCAAATGATGTCTAATATGTGTACTTGGGTTTGCTTGAGTGTGGAGATGCTAAGAACCCTCTAGCCATGGTGAGGATGAACCAAGAACCCTTGAAATTAGTTGAGACAAAGTAAAGAGTCTCTTAAGAGTGAGGTTGACTCCCAAGAGTAAGGTTGAGTCAAAAACCTCTTAAAGAAATGGGTGAGGCAAGTCCAAAATCCACAAGTGAATGGGTGAAGCTAATCCACTTATTTGGCAAGCCTATATATGCTATGTATGACTTGTTCAAATGTTAAAAATGTCTCTTGAATGATTGAACATGTCAATATGTTCATGCATGTATTTGAAGACTTGGTTTGCATGCTTTATATGTGATTGAAAGTGAGATGAGCTATTGAGATTTTTTGAATCTCACTCCGTCCTCTTCAATGTGGACCAAGTGGATAAAACAATGGGAGCCCACACCTTGGAAGATAAGATTATGGTAACAAAGTGCATGAATTTTCTTCTTTATGGCCATATGAATGGCAAAGTGGCTTTATATATATTATTTTTGAGATGTAAGCTCATGTAGGAATGTAAAATGATGTATGACTCTTGTATAGACTATATGTGGTATGAAATCAATAGAAATAGAAAGTTTGGCTTCTTGATGGCTTGATGCATTAGTGTATAAATGGAAGTGGAATGGCTAAATTGAGATGCATGAAATTTGGAACCATTTAGGCAGTTCATACAAGTCATATATATGCTTTTAAACTTGCCTAAAAGGTGCCAAACATCAAAGGAGGCCATTTAGACATATTCGGTACCTCATATGGAGCAAAATTAACTATATTGGTGAGCTATACCTCTTTTTGTCCAAATGAGCTCTTCTTGATCTGAAATTTAGCATGCATCTAGATCTTGTTGAGAAATTTTTAGGAAGCTAAAATGCAGAATTTTTGGAGGTATATAGAATATTTGATGAATTTTCAAATTTGGAAATCTTTTTGGTTTTGGTTCAATGCATTGTTCACTCAGGTCCGAAATGAAACTCTGTTACTCATAAGGAAAAGGATGTCCAATTGTTACAAAATTTTACAGAGAGAAACTAGATCGTCTTCTTGACTTGTTCCAACTAGGATAACCTCATTTGGATGTCAAGAGAGGGAGATATAAATTTTTGAAGTTTTTATCCAGTATCAAGCATCCAGTCAGACCTATGTTATTGTTTGATTGATTTTCAAGATCTAGACATGCCTAAACAAGTCTATAGTTATTTTTTTCCTCTAGCTAACATCTGTAGCTTTCTAGATTGGTATCATTTGCATGGATTAGATTTTTTGGAATTAATTGGACATTTTTGAAGTTTATAGCATAAATTTATATCTGTACCAGTAGCCAGTCGGACCTCTGTACTCTTTTGAATGTCAAATGCCTCTTGTGTGATGTTTTATGACCTAGACATATTTTTAGCATAAAGTAGACATCTGTAGCTTTCCAGAATGGTAAATAATGTATTATTTTGATTTTTCTAGAATTAATTATAACTTTCCAAAATTTGTGATAGAAAATGGGAAATTATAACTGAGGCTACATCATGGAATATTGTGTGTCTCTTGCATTTGCACGAGTTCTAGACCACTTGTGGTAATAGAATTGAGTTGTATTTATATAATTAAATATGAGAATGTGATATATGAGCTCACATGATCCACGAGATACTGAACAAAAAATTTATATGCTATGCAATACTAAAATATTCATTATTTTAATTACTTTTTCTTACCTCCTAAGTGAAATGCATGGTTTAAGGCATGAAAATAGCATAAGATAAGCTAGAAATCTATGGTGTTACAATTTGATTGAGTGTGGTGAAGTTAAAAACCCTCTAGTAATGGTGAGGATGAGCCAAGAACCTGTAAAAATGGTTGAAACAAAGCCAAGAGTCTCCCAAGAACAAGGCTTAGTTAGAAGCCTTCAAGAAAGTGGGTGAGGCAAGTCCAAAATCTTAAAAGAGAATAGGTGAGGTTAAACCACTTGCTTCGCAAGCCTATGTATGTTTTATATGACTTCTTGGATGTTAAAAATATTTTGTGAATGATTATGAAAGCCATGATATCTATGCATGTATTTTTTAACTTGGGTTTGCATTCTTTATGTGTGATTGAAAGGAAGAAGAGCTATTAAGATTCCATGAATCTCATCCCCTTCCCTCTCCTATCTCATATGGCTTAGGTGGAACTCAAAAGCCAAGAAATGGAGGCAATGAAGCATGAATAGCATTGTTTTGACAATGATGTACCTTATGAAATTTTAAAATATGTAGGTGTAACATCCCTAAAATTAAGATTTTCTAATTATTTAGTATTTTATGTAATGAATTTATTAAGCTTTAAACAAAAGAATTTGAATGAAATAACTCCGTATATGAGAAGTATAAGTTGAATAGGACCCATAGGAATTTTTTAGATTTTAGGGAGTCCAAGGGGGCCCAGGGGCAAAATTGTCATTTGTCACCTGGATGAATTTTGATAATTTTTCTAAAAGGAAAGGAACATCAGAATTGGTTTGATATATATATATATATATATCAATAGTTAGAAAATAATACGTAGAAAATTATAAAATTCATTGCATGAAATTCTGAATTCGTTAGGGCAAGAAAATGGTCTGAAACGATTATAAGCTTATACATAGACGAACTAAAACCGTAAATCCATGTTAGTTGTCTCAGGAAATTCTATGTAGAAAAATCTACCAGGTAGTCAAGACAGAATTCAAAAACATCGAGTTATGGAGAAGATATAAGTGAAAAATGAACAAAGGTGCTTGTCTATCATGTCACTACTGGGGCAAAATGGTCATTTGGACCTTAAAATAATAAAATATTAAGGGAATAAATAATATTTAAATATATGGTTGGAAACATTAAATGAGACCCACATAGGGCCAAATAATATTAAAATATAGCAGAGAACTTAGAAAATATAGATTAAATAAGATATTATGGAAAACCTATAAAAATAATGGCAATTTTGTAAGTCTAACCGAGGAAGAGATGAGGGAGCTGGGAAGGTGCTGATGTGGCACCATGTAGAAAGGAAAGAGAAGATGTGGCACCATGTGTGAAGAAGAAATTAGAAGTTGGAAGAGAATTTTGAAGGCTGCACGAGTTACAAAGCAATTGCACAAGCTTGTGTCAGCAAATCTTAGAAATCTCACGCATTACGAAAAAGTTACTGCTGACTTCAGTATAACATAGACACTAACTTAAGTGACATTAAATGTAATCTTATCTTTACACATTAAAAAAAGTAACCAGGGTAATCCAACGGTTAATATTCATCCATAAAACGTGATGCGATCTAAACCGTTGATGTAATCTAATGGTTAGATTTCTTCACCTTTTAAAGATTAAACCACCACCTTTGATCTAATCCAAAGGCCTACATTTTATCTCTTATTTTAAGGATAAATCTTGACCATCCATATATTTTAAAGGCCAAGATCCACCTTAAAGTTAATTAAATCTTAACCATTCATAACTAGTATATATATGAACCACACACACACTTTCATGCCATTTTCACACACAAAATACACACATCAAATTTGGCCAAGACAACAAGAAGGAGAAAGAGAGGGAGCTCGGCCTAAGGAAGAAGAAAAGGGAGAAGGAAGAAAGAAAGAAAAGCCACCGAGAAAAATCAAACACTGCGAAACTAAGGTAACATAGATAGCCTTTCTTCTTCTTAGTTTTTCTTCTATTTTTCTCCAAGAATTCTTCTTTTCTCTTTCTCTCTAAATTTCGTACATGGCATGAGGAGATGGGAAATTTTGTTGTTTCCATGTATTCTAGCCAAGAAAAGCTGGAAAAAAGATGGAGAAATCATATATATGGCTTATGGATTCATATGATTCCAATTTTTCTACAGATCAAGAAGCTTTGTATTTCAAGATGCCATGAGAGAAATTGAAGAGAAAATAAGGGGGGAAGTGATGGAAGAAAGCCTAAGGAAGAGGAAGATTAATACAAATTTGATTTTCATGAAGAAATTGGTAAGGAACCCTAGAATCTTAACTTAAGAAAATTATAGAATACATATGAAATCTCTAGAAATGGATTAAGGGCTTTTGTTTATCATCCTTGAATATGTATGTGTGGCTAATTGGTGACATGAAAATGAAGCAAAAGCACATGTCTTCTTGGATGCATAGGTTCGGCCAACACATGTACATATACCTAGGGAAGAGTTTTCTTAAATCCAACTAAATTAGGTTAATTTACATGAAAAATAAGGCCTATGGAGAAATTTTGGTGAATTATGGATCATTGTATAAAAAGTCAAATTTTTGAGAAAAAGTGTTGATCAAGATGTTCTTGAATTTTTCCCGATGTTATTTGACATGTTCTGGATGACTTTTGAGGCCTAATATATTATACATGCTACCTGGATTATGCTGATATTTATTTTGTGAATTTTGGAGCCCATTTGAATTAGTTGGAAAATTACGCATCGTTATGTCAAGAATGGAATATGTGATAACATATGTTCTGGAATTACACTGTTTGCTATGTTGATATATTGCTTGATTTCTTGACATGAATAATATGCTATTTACTGTCTAATTATATGAGCATAGGTTATTTGGTAAAGGACTGGCCAATATATAAGGAGGACAGAGGATGAGCCCAAAAAACTGGCTAATATATAGGGTGGACAAGGGGTGAGTCCTCTTTATGTGCTAGAGTTGACCATTGTGTAGCTGCTATTATGTTGGATGTCTAATCTCAAATATACTTTAAAATATCTAAACCACTAATTTTCAGACTCTAATACGCAGTCATGCTACCGAGATTATTTATGCATAGAGTTGTGTAAGGCAATTCTTTCCTAAATATACCTATTATACCTTAATCAAATGATGGCTTAGATGACATATTATTGTGGTGTTTTATATAACTTTCCTTAGGAACCCACTGGAGGACGCCTCAGTAAAGGAAGTAGGGGTGAGCCTGCTATGTCATGGTAGTGCAAGATGAGTTAGGCTTGAGCCTACCGAAGCCAGTGCGACATGGTCTGAGTGTTGGGCCTGGCAGTCTCCAAGGCTTAATGGTCAAGAGAGAATAAATATTATTTGTGATATCTTCTATATTCTATGCATGTAGAAATCTCTTGAATATCTTGCAACTTTAAATATCAATTACGTTGAAATAATTCTTGTATTTTATTCATATTCTATCTTTAGATGTAATATGTCTATTCACTTTGCTATTTCATATTCACGTTAGATATTGCTAACAAGTATATCTCTCTGTTTATATTGTTTAATAAATTTACTGTCTTGCCATTATATTGCTTGTTGTCTGTTAAATGTAATTGACTCTTCTTCATGGATATTATGTGGTATTACTCCTGTCTATGTTACTGAGAAAATTATTTCTCACTCTATTGTGGTTTATACTTTTCTTAGATACCAATTTATCAAGTGACCCTAGAACTCCAGGTGGAGTGGATCTAGTTCTCACTTTGGGGATGGGTCTTCGTCATCTATAATATACGCATCATATCATGTGATGACGTTGTTTGTGCTATACCGGTGTATTTTGTGTCCCCAGGAGAGTTGGAGTCCCACACATTCCCAGTGGGTGGAGTTGACCCTCTTGCTCCTCCATTTGCATGAACAGAGGCCTAGTCGCTGATACTGACCCTTTTGTTATTTGGGGATTTTCTCTTTTAATGGTTATAGGATAGATCCCCTTTTGATGTGATGTGACCTACATGACCCTGTTCCCTTATGAGGGAACTCTTAAACTAGCTTGTATGAATTACAATGTATTTCCATTATTATCATATTCCGCTACGCCACTAATTAGATTTTATTGTGAAGGAATAATTAAAATAGAAAAAGAAAAGTAATTATAAATAAGGAATTCCTTACAAATATATAAAATAAAGAAGGGTATTAGAAGAGACGTTACAGTAAGAATGCCAAAATACTCATGTACATATTATTTTTAAGTTGTAGACTAATGAGCAAATGTAATAGCATGTATGAATGATATATGAACCACTTTTGGTGCAAAATTAATGGAAATGTGAGATTTGGTTACTTGATGACTTGCATTTGCTAGTGTATTCATGGATGTGGGATAGCCAAAATGAAATGCATGATGTTTGGGACCACTTGGGCAGTTCATACAAGTTGTGACAACCCTATCTTCTAATCATTGTAATTATAGCTAAATACAAGGTTTATTAATTAATGATCAAGGTTTTAGGTCATTATATTTTACCGCATTACGAAAATGTGAGGGAATTTGAACCTTGATGTTAGGGTCGTTACCATGCCACCTCAATAAAATAAAATGTGCATAAAAGAAATCCTACTACCATAAGAGGCTCATGATTCAACCATCCGTTAGTTTCAACACTCAATAACCTCCCGGCTTGTAATCTTGTATCATTCTCCTAATTTCACAAATCTCGCCGCGGCCAACCTATGTGGCGCCGCGGCGGAAATGCTTCCTGGAGCTTCTACTCGACTCCCAGAATTCTCGCCTCGGTGCAATATATTCGCGCCGCGACGAGTTTTGCCTCTGTCCAACACAAATTTTAATTTTTCGACTCGTGCCGCGGCTGAAGACACTACGCCGCAGCAGGTTTTAGTTCTGTTACCCCCCCTGGGTGAATTTTTCGCTTTGCGCCGCGGCGAGGTTCGTTGCGTCGCGGCGCCTTTCGGCTCTGTCTCCCCTTTGGCCGCGGCGGGATTCCCTTCTATGACCATATTACCCGAATTTCGCCCTCTACACTCCAATTCTCACCTTAGCAACACTCTAGGTCCACCTACCCTTGTTTTAAGTGATCCTAATGGTGTTTATCTACCCTATTTACCCATCAATCCATCCATTACCATTGTGAGACTCAAATGTCACTCCCTACTTGTTCCACTAACTCATACCAACAAATTCATAAATAAATGGCAGCAAGAACACATGCATTAGTAGCAATTTACATCCCATGCACATTCTATAGATATTCCATTCAACAATAGCTTACCTCTAAGACATCATATGTCTATAATTCCCATAAGGTGATCCATATCACAATTTCAGCAGAACTACGTACATATATATATTGCTATAAGTTCATACATCGATATTCCACTATGATGTGCTCTAAATCCTTAACGGTTACATTTCAATCAAGCAAAATATAAACGCCTACACTTGGCAACATGATTACATGATGATGCTATGTAAACTAATAACAAAAATTTGCATCTATCCTACTCTACTCAGACCAAGTGTAGCTTCCCACACCCGGCCTCAGCTCATGGATGTTCATCCACTTGCTTACCCTTATCCTTACCCGAGGAACTTTCACCTGAAATATTAATCCCATAAAACGGGGTGAGATATAAATCTCAGTAACCAAGGCAATTCCATCATATACTCCATATTAATTCACATACATGCATAATTTCACATAAACACCAGCAGTAGATCATTCACATCAGTAAATGAATTAATTAGGCTATCATGATTATTATCCCATACTAGCAATGACATTATTACATGTTAAAGGCCATTAACACCGGAGAGGCTCGTCCACGGCACCTACTCCCTATTGAGCACAACCGGGGCTCAGTGCATCTGGGTTTGATCATAACCCGGTGCTCGATCGTAGCACATGCACGGGTGGCAGCCGCACCACAGCTCCACCATGGACTCACAAGGTCCAATCACAATTCAACAGATAGCCAACCAATTCATTCAACATTTCAAATCATTCATGTATAGCAAAATATGAAATTAACACAAATATATGCATGGAATTAATGTAAACCCAGTTACCTCACTTGTAGACACTTGCAATAATCACCAATGGTGCAGAAATCCCCCTATAACCATAACATCATATAATTACTACTCTAATTCATCATTAATAATCATAATCAGTACCCAAGGAATTTAAAATACCAATGACTACCCAAGAATCATTTGCCCAGCCACAACAAGTCCCAATTTCGGATTTAAGTTTCCTCCACCAGAAAACTCAATATTCCACCCAAAAACCTAAGCAAATTCGTACATAATCAATACCCATTTTATAAATTAGCTATGGGGGTCTCAAATTAACCATTAAAGCATCAAAATGGAGGGTTTAAACTCATCCAAGGTCAGCCCTAATCCCAACCAACGAATTTCATCAAGAAAACCCCAAACACTTACATTTCAGATTTTTGGGTAGGATGAAAATGCTCCAAATGAAAAACTAATCGGGCCAAATTAAAGAGAAAGATGAGGGGATTAAGTTATATAACTATTACCTTGGCTGAATCTTGCTCTAAGTATGAGAAAATGCCCAATCTTTGCCTCAAACCCTTGCCTTCTCTCAACCTCCGAATTTCCCTCTCAAGTTTCAGAAAAATGTGAGAGTGGCTGAAGCATTAGGGTTTCAAGTGGGCTTAAGTTGGGTTAAAGTGGGTCATGGGCTGCTCCAAGATCCATCTCCACTTGGGCTTCAGATTTTTAAGTTTGTTGGGCCAGTTTAGAGGTGTTGGGCTACAGAATTTACTGGGCCAGTTTTTATGCATTTGGGTTGCTGAAGTTTAATTGAGTTTGGGCTAAGTTTGAGAAGCTCAAGAATGTGGGTCTGCACAAGGATTATTGGGCAACTTAGAAAAGTCTATACAAGATAAATCTTGGGCCTCCATCCCACTAAATTATGTTAGGTCTGCATATAATCCATTGGGCCCCCATTAACCTCTTCTCATGATCTATTAATTTAGGCCTAGATAGAATTTCTATCCCAATTAAATCTCAAACCCATATTAATAATTTATCTCTCTAAAGTCTCCATTCACTTGACTTGCCCAATGAGCCCATATTAATTACTCTTAATTAATTCTAATCCATGATTAATACCTTAATTAATTATGGGGTGTTACAAAAGTTGTATTTATGCTTTTAAACTTACTTAAGAGGTGCCAAACATAAAGAAAAGCCATTTGGACCAAGTCGGTGCCATATAAGAGGTAAAAGTGACCATAATGGTGAGCTACACCATAATCTATCCAAATGAGTTCTTCTTAATCTAAAATTTGACATGCATATAGATCTTGTTGAAAGCTTTTTGAGAAGCTAATGTGCATAATATTTGGAGGTCTATAGAATTTTTGGCAAATTCTTGAAGTTTGTTGAAATTTTAGAAATTGCTATTAGTACTATTCATTTGGTCCAAAATGAATCTCTATCATTCATGAGGCAAATGATATCCAATTGCTGTGAAATTTTATAAAGAAAATTTGGATCTTCCCAGTGACCTGCATCAACTAGAAGCACCTCATTTGGATGTCTAGAGAGGGAGATATGAATTTTTGAACTTCCTGTTTTGCTCAAGGCACATAGCCAGACCCTCAGTATTGTTCTATCAATTTTTGGGGTCTGAATGCTCTTGGATTAATCTAGAACTATTTTTATACTCTAGTTAATATCTCTAAATTTCCAAATTAGTACATTTTGTATGGATTATATTTTTGTGGAATTAATTATGCATTTTCAAAGTTTGTATCAGTAAGCTATATTAGTAACCCTAAGCAGCCTGACCTTTGTGTATTTTCTATTGCCAAACATGGTCTAAAAGAGATTTTCATGGCTTTGAATTATTTTTAATGTAAATTAATATCTAGAGCTTTCCAAAAAGCTATGGTTTGCTTGATTTTGATTTTTCTAGATTTATTTATGATTTTTCAAAGTTGCCTTAGAAATTTGCCACCATGGAACCTAAGGCAAAACATGAGAATTTATGATTTTTAACTCTTGGTTTGTGGTTTATGCAAATTTTTAAGATGTTTATCAATTGTATGGATAAAAAATACTTAGAGAATGTTGTTAGTAAGTTTTTGGGGTCCACAGATTAAAATTTGAATTTTTAATCCTGACGTAACGCAAAGAAATGACATTATTTCATCCCCTTTTTGTGTGATTTTCTTTGCTTGCACATGAAAGTTACCTTAAATATGGGAATATGGAGTCCAATAAAGTATGGTATGATAGCTCTCATGAAGGGTGATGTACTTATAAGAAGGAAAAAAAAGTGTTTTATAACATTTTTCAAAATTCCTGTTTTATCCTTTCACTTCCATTTCTCTGTTTGAGCTCATTTTGAGTCTTTTTTTAAAGCCATTTTTTCCTTTATAAAATAGTTCCTCTAGTTTATTAAAACATTTTGTTTCAATCTTATGAGATTTAAAACAATCCAAAATGATCCCATTAAAATTGGGATCAGCTAACAGCCTAACTTATACACTAGAAAGATTTTAATCATTCTAATGGTTTCTATAGTTTTATAGACCTCTAAAGACCCTAGTGAGTTAAATTTTACCATTTAAAACCTTTTTTTTAAGTACCCAAAAAGTTATCCAAAATTAAAATTTTGCCACTAGGATTTTGATTCACTTTGTGTTGACCGTTTTGGCTCTAGTTTCAGGCCATTCTTAGTTTCCTAACCACATTTCTAGATACTTTAATTAACATTGTATCATTAATTGGCCTTAATTTACTTTGTTTGAGAGTCCTCTTATATTCCAATATACATTTTGGTTTAATTTTTGACAAAACTAGATATTACATTTCATCCCTTTAAAAATAAATTTTCCTCAAAATTTGGAATATACCTTAGTTAAATAGTTGTGGATGCTGCCTTCTCATATCATCCTCAAGTTCCCATGTTGCTTTATCAGGAAATAAGCCCTTCCAAACCACTTTCACTAAAGGAATGCCCTTATTTCTCACCTATTTGATCTTGGTATCAATGATTTTTTCTCATGCTATCACATAAGAAAGGTTATCCTACAATTGAATGTTCTCATATTCTATGACATGTAAGGGGTCTGACAAGTACTTTTTCAATTGGGAGACATAAAATACATCATGGATTTGGGTTAGGTTAGAAGGAAAGGCTATACAATAGGCAATAAGTCCAGTTCTTTCAAGGATTTCAAATGGACCAATTTATTTAGGACTGAGCTTCCTTATCTTAATAAACTAACCCACACTAATAATTAGAGATACCTGGATGAATATGTAGTCTCTAGTCTCAAACCCTAATGGCTTCTTTCTCTTATCAACATAACTTTTTGCCTACTCGAAGCTGTAAGAAGTTTCATCCTAATCAATTCTATCTGCTGGTGGTCTGGTCTACTATCTCAGGTTCTATTAAACTCCTCTCACCTAGCTCAACCTAACACAAAGGTGATTTGTGCCTTCACCTATACAATGTCTCATACGGGGCTATTTGAATACTAGAATAGTGTTATTATTATAAGCAAACTTAGCAAGTGATAAGTACACATCCCAATTCCCTTTCATTTCTAAAACATTTGCCTTCAATATCTCTTCTAGAGTCTGGATGGTCCTTTCTGTTTGACCATCTGTCTGGAGCTGATATGCAATACTAAACCTCAATTTCATCTCTAAAGCTTCCTATAATGATCTTTAAAAGTTTAATATAAATCTAGGATCTCTATTAGATACTATTTTATTGAGTATTTCATGAAGTCTCACTATCTCTTTTATATACAACTGGGCTAACTTATCCAAGTATGTATAGCCCTAATAAGTGAAAAGTGTACAAACTTTATTAATTTATCCACTATTACCCAAATAACATCATATCCAAAGGATGTCCTAGGTGACCCAATAATAAAATCCATATTTATGCTATCCCATTTCCACTCAAGGATATCTAAGAGTTGTAATGACCTAGCCAGCATCTAATGTTCTACTTTTACCCTTTAGCACACTAAACACTTAGCCATATAATTGGCTATATCGGTTTCATACTCAATCACAAAAATAATCTTTTCAAATGCTGATACATCTTAGTGGCATCTGGGTGGATAATATACTTACTCTTGTGTGCTTCTTTTAAAATCTTTTCTCACAATTCAATTTTATTTGGCACACAAATTCTAACTAGGTATATTATCATACCATCCTCAAACATTTTGAATTTTGAGGTCCTACCCTAGGAAATTTCACTCATAATTTCCCTCAAGAAATCATCCTCGCTCTAGGCATCTAAGATCTAGGTTCTCAAGTTAGTCTCTATTTTGGTTTCACTTAATAATAACTTACATGAAAGCATATGACAAAAGATATTCATATCTCTAAATTTCTCTATGAGTTCCTACTCCCTAATCATCATGAAGGCTACGTGTATGGACTTTCTACTTAAGGCATCAGCTACCATATTTGTTAGGATTTGTATGTAGACACACGTAGTAGAAAAAAATACAAAACAAGTAAAATCCCTCCTATGGATCCATCATCGTTGCTTAAACCGAAGTAAGGGAGAAGAAATATACCTCTAGCATACAAAGCTTTATTTCTCCTTCTAATTAATCACATTTGGATATCTAAGTATTGTTCTTCACTAACCAACACCCTCTACCAGTATCGACACAAATGGGATCCCCAACACGAACGGTGTGCTAGCACCATGTTACGCTAACGTACCTCTCCATACTCGTCTACAAGAACCACAAGACTTCATAAGTGTGTAGTAGAACTTGTCTCTCTCTCTCTCTCTCTCTCTCTCTCTCTCTATTGGGTCATGTTGCAGCCTCCTTCTTAAAAAATCACACATAGGAAACCCTAGCATCCCTTTTTTATAAGAGAGCATTACAAATTTTTGCAATTAATATATATTAATTTCATCTACCTCTTTCTTAAAAGAGAATGCAATATCCTATCATAAATAGGATAATTTTTTATTTGAAATAGGAAACTTTCTAGAAAGGAAATACATTGAATGTAAACACTACATTCATTGAATCTAGATGCCTTTTAGGTTCAATGAATAAGGACATCCTAGCTCATGTTAGCTCATTCTTATATGCGACCTTGTAGGCCTATATAATATTAGTAAGGGGCCCAAAACTCCTTTTAGCCCACAAGTCATAAGTGGCATTTAGCAAGACATTATGACTATGCAAATTATATAAGGATCAATGATCTGATGCAACCTATCTTATAGCCCATGTCATGTCCCTTTTGTCACACAATATCTAGGTTAAGCACAAGGTATAGAGACATCATGCTTTCTCGATCTCTAAGTAGACTGTCAAAACAAATGAAACTTCTTTTATTTGAGCATGGCCATGTATTTATCATTCTTACTTATCAAGGGGCCCAAAGATATCTCTTTCTTTGTGAGAGAAACAAATTTCATCTTGACCACTCATCTTCCTCTGCATGTATCTCATTATATCTAATCATAACCTTTATGATCACTTGATTAAAGACGACTTTTGATTATGTCAAAGTATAATGTTCTTCATGTAAGAATCTATGGCGATCTCAGGTCAGGGCTTGGTGATATGGCTATAGATGAGATATGCTTATGACCTAGTCTATGTAGCTATCTTACAATAAGTCAATCCAACACCTTGGTCTCTAACAAGTGCCTATGACTTTTGATTTGTATTTTCATACATGATCATATCATGATCATTCATTAAAATCATACTAGTCTTAATTCATTATCGTTCCCACAATAATGATCAACTAGGAACATTTAGGATAACTATAATTATCCAAGAATCTTATTATATGGTAAACATGCAAACAATATAATAATGACAATAAAATTGTTTATTAAATCAAGACAATGTTCATAGTAAATTGATAGGCCTAGGGCACAATCTCTAACAATATTAACCTTACCTGGATGGTATTTTAATGTATTGTCATAGTCTTTCAAGAATTCCATCCATTTTCTCTTTTTATATTCAATTCTTTCTGATCAAATACGTATTACAAACTCTTGTGGTCACTATATATTTCTACTATAGCACCATATAAGTAATGTCTCTAGATTTTAGGGGCAAATGCCACTGTAGCTAACTCTAAATCGTGCATGGGACAATTCTCCTTATATGGCCGCAATTTCCTAGAGGCATATGCCACTACTCTACCTTGTTGCATCAATACACATCCTAACCTTTTTCTTGAAGCATCATTATAAACTACAAAAGGTTTACTAAGGTCAGTATAATCAATATAGGGGCAATGGTCAACTAGAGTTTCAACTCCTAGAAACTCCTTTTACATCTATCATCCTATACAAACAATGTCTTTTTCTTAGTTAGCCTCATCAGTGGTAAAGCTATATGAAAAAAACCCTGTATAAATCTCCTATAATACCTTGCCAAACCTAAAAAACTCCTAATCTCAGTGATAGTTTTAGGCCTATCCCATTGTAACATAGCTTCAACTTCATGGGATCAACTGCAACCCCCACTTATGCTATAACATGACCTAAGAACCTTAGCTTAGCCAAAACTCATATTTACTAAATTTGGCATATAACCTCTTATTTCTTAAGGTTTTTAGGACTATTCTTGAATGCCTCTCATATTCCTCAAAGGACCTAGAGTACACTAGAATATCATTAATAAAGACTACTACAAACTTATCCAAATATAGTTTGAATACCTTATTCATATAGTCTATAAAAATAGCCAATGCATTCATCAAATCAAATGGCATCACTAAAAACTCATAATGTCCACATCTAGTTTTGAAGGCTGTCTTTGGGACGTCTTTTGCTCTAACCCTTAATTGATAGTACCTAGATCTAAGATATATCTTAAAGAATATTGATGCCTTTGCTAACTGATGTAAGAGATCATCTACTATAGGGAAAGGATACTTATTTTTAATGGTAACCTTATTAAGTTTTTTATAATTTACACATAACTTTAGGCTACTATCTTTCTTTTTCACAAACAACACAAGAGCTCCTCAAGGTTGACACATTAAGGTGTATGAACCCATTCTCTAATAATTTCTCAATTTGTTCTTTTAGTTCTGCTAGCTCAGTAGGAGCCATCCTATAAGGAGCTTTAAACACTGGTCTACCCCTGGGCACAATATTAATAGAAAATTCTATCTCTTTTTTCTGGAGGTAGGCCATTAAAATCAAAATCCTTAGGGAAGACCTCAAGGAATTCTCTAACTATAAGGATCTCTTCTATACCTTCATTTACCTCTGCCTTTATAGAGAAAAAGACTATAAACCCTTGGTACCCATGTTCTAAGTATCTCTCAGCGTGAATGGTGATCAAGAAAGATAATTTAGCCCTAGTACTAGGCTGGTTCCACATTCAGGTAAGGTGATAGTTTTATGCTTACAGTCAAGCACATCATTATTCATACCCATCTAGTTCATACTAATAATCACATTAATATCATGAAAATGCATACAAATCACATCAATAGTAGTATAGCAATGGTTAAACTATACAATGATATTCAAACAAACATGGGAAATCATCACATGGCCTCTAATAGTGGTAGATATAGATAAATCATATGGTAAAATACCAATAACCAGACCTAGATCCCCCACACAATCATAGGATATAAAGGAGTGACTAGCACCTAAATCAAACATAGTAATCATAAGAAAACCATTCATTATGATCATACCTTTGATCAAATTGAGAGAGACACTGGCCTCCTATTGAGTAAAGGTAAACACTTTGCTTTTGGTCTACAGTTTGGGTAGAGACATCATCTCTATCTGAGGATAGTTCTTGGTTATATGCTTAGGCTTCTCACACCTGAAACAAGTCACTATGGATGGCTGTCCTCTGCTGGGCTAAACTCTCTTTCCCTTCTATGTCTTTCTATTCCAAGGCACCTTACTCTTTTTCTTATTGCTAGTAGCTATATTGGCACTGTTTTCCTATCTTAGTCTCTTTGATTATGGGGTTTCCTTCTAGGTAGTCCCTACCATTACTCGTATAATATCTTTCAGGTTATTCTCGATTACCTTGCTAATCTCCACAAAAGCATTAAAAAATATAATTTTCTATAGAGTTACCTGGTCTTTAATAGAAGGTTTCAAACCTTTCTTGAATCGCTCACATCTCCATTTTTCATCATCACATTTTTGGAGATAAGAGGAATATTGAGATAGCTTAATGAATTTGGCCACATACTAATCAACAAACATCTCCTTGATCTCCTTCAAATTTATAAGCTCCATCTCTTTTTGATCTTAGATGGAACGAGATAAATATTTCTCATAAAACTTAACTAAGAAAATTTTCCAATTAATTGAAATGTTCTTAGTCTACATAATTGCCTTTATACTACTCCACCATTGATTAGCTTCCCTTTCTAACATAAAAATGGCCAACATCGCCTTTTGCCCAGAAGTACAGCCCATTACTCTGAAGATTTTCTCCAGTTTCATGATCTGTGCCTCTTCTTTCTCTACATCTAGCTCTCTATTAAATGAGAGTAGATGTTTTTTTTCTAAACTGATTCAATGTATTTACATCATAGTCTCAAAAGTATGAGACTATGATGTATAAATTCATATATTTACATCCAAAAATAATTTATACATCATAGTCTCATACTTTTGAGTGTGTATGAATGATCATATATCAAAATATATATACATTACCATATATGCAATAATATGCATTAAAACTTAAACTAATATCATAATAGTTCTTCTTAGACTTTTTACTTACCATCTTTGCTCCCTTGAGAACCACCTAGACATGGTTAGGGAAAATAGAGGAAAGAATAAGATTCCAAAAATTTCAATAGCTCATTTATCATTCAAACATATAAATATGGCATACTCAAGGTCAAAGAAAGCAAAAATGTATGTCACATAACCAGATATCATTTATATTCATCCATTAGGGATCACATGGCTTCACCAAGAGCAAAAACAAGCTTTAAGGACTTTTGGTCTAGTCTCACCTAACAATTTAGGACTTTTGGTTTAGCCTCACCCTCTTTTAGGGACTTCTGACTTAGCATCACTTATAATTGAGACTTTTGGCTTAGTTTCACCCACATTTAAAGACTTTTGGCCCCAATTCACCCATTTCAAAGAACTTTTGGCACAACCTCACCCATTCAAAAGCCAAACCAATTCTAGATGTAATCAAATGTCATGTGATTGCATATAATCATCAAATAATAAACAATACACATAATTTGCAAATAATGCATATAAGCAATCTAAGACACTCAAGCAACTAACATACATATGCAAAAATGGATGAAGAGCTACCTTAATATAAGAGTTCAACTCAATTCCCCTTTGTTCATTAACTTGGTTCCTCGGCCTCACACCTACATTTGAGTGAAATTTCACTTGCTTGGCCTAGACACATCAAATGAATCACAAAGTTATCAATGGAACCATACGTTTGCTCATTTAAGTCTTATACAAGTTAACTAGAACCTTGGCCTCACATACAGTTTAAGTAAATGGAATAATGAAGCAACTCTTATAAATCAATATCTTGGCTCCAAGACCTCACTCAATATGGGTTATATGACTCTATTAGAACTTATTAGAGCCTTCATAAAGTTAATTTTAGGAGCTTGGCACCAAATTTCTTCTTTAAACATAATTGAACTCTAAATTTTTACTTTTCAAAATAAATTTTCTAAATTCAAACCAATGGTTCCTTTAGGATTTAGAATTAATATGTAGATCATTTATAACTTTGGAATCATTGAAAACTCTCCCTAGGTACTTGAACTTTACCTTGGCTAAACCTATGTCTTCGTTGGAAGCCAAGGAAGTTTTGTAATTCTTTTAGGGATTTTTGGCACCCATAGATAATCCTTAACTTCTTTTTAGTTCAATTATGATCTTACATGACTTAAAATACCCTTTTAAGATTTCAAACTTTCTAAGGTGCAATCAACACCCTAAGTATATAATCTTGCATTCTATAACTTCTTAATTGATTTTAATAGTATATTCTTAATTTTTATGTTTCAAAACCCTAATTCCCATCATACTTCAATCAAAAACTAATTCCCTTCATGATAATTTTTTTAAAATTTTTTGTTAATATGGATCACGGCCTCTGAAAGGGTATGACCTATGATGATAATTTTTTTTATTACCCATGGAGATTTATTTTTTGTATTTTTTTAATAGGGGTCATGAACATATTTTTTTTTTACTTTTTTTTTAATATGGGTCACCATCTTCATATATTTTATATATGTATTTTTTATAATTTTATGTTATACCTATCATAACCCATATATCATATACCATTTTTCATTTATTTTGAGGTTTTAACTAATTTATGTAATGTGAAATAATTTTTTTGTAATGTTTATTTTTTCACCAAAGAAATATTAATTTATGTAATATTTATCTTTTCTTGACAAAGAAATTCATAAAAGAATATTATAGTATTATAAATAATTATAAAATTTAAGAAATATATAGAAAACAAACTTAAAATAAAATTTACAATTATAAAGAAATAAATCGAAAGGTAAAAATATGAAAATAGACAATAAGCTCACCATTTCAACCAATATGTCCTCTAATCCCTTATCAGGGCCTTCTTTTCAACCATTGTAAACGATGCTGTAATGGCTCCTCTTCTTTTTCCTCCTCCTCCTCTTTTTCTTCTTCTTTTTTGTCTTTGTCGTTATCTTCATCTTTTTCTTCTTCTTCTTCATCTTCATCATTAGTTGGTTAAAGAGATTAAATAGGTGGAATCAGTTGATTGGGGTGAAAAACCCCGATTGGAAAGATGATCCCCGCTATTCTAAAGATGTACCAATATACTCTATGCTAAATGAAAATGGATCTAAGAATAGTGTAGTAAAAGGCACACCACTAACTTGCAAGGTTTTGGTTGGTGGAGTGGAAAAGTTTGTCTGAGGACCTGATGGTGTGAGTAAAGAAGAACCAATACCAACAAAATCTATGAAAGATGCAGATGGAGCAAAAGAAGAAGAACCAACACCTTAAAAATCTAGAAAAGATCCACCTAATGAAAATGAACTAGCTATAAAAGAAAGTCCCCTAAATAGAAAAGGTTTGAGGCCAAATAAATTAAAACAATAATCTATATCTTAAATAATAAGAATACAAGGCCCAAGGTGCCTTGAAAATAGAGCCAGAGTAGCTAATAGAAAATTGATAAAAGTGTAGTGGCATTTTCATAATTTTGGGCACTTTTTAGAAAAATCAAAGAAAGGATCTTTAAATGATCTAGACCTCAAATAACAAGAATACAAGGCCCAAGGTGCCTTGAAAATAGTGCCAGAGTAGCTAATCAAAAATTGATAAAAATGTAGTGGCATTTTCGTAATTTTGAAAAATTTTTAGAAAACTCAAAGGAGGGATCTTTAAATAGAAAAATTGAGTTTCCCAAAATTCTCAAAGGTCATAAAAATCATAGGAACCCCTAGAATAATTCAAACCCTGTCGGTGTATGTTTTAGAGTATTAGTTGACCTAAATTTTGACTAGTTCATTTAGAAAGGTTTTTAATCAATTTAGGTGAAACCAAAGACATTTTATAAGTTAAAGAATCTAAATTTTATGATGGAAAAGACAGTTCTCAAGAAGGAGTTGAAATGAGCCCAAAAGGAAATACCCAAGAAAAAGGGACAAGAATGGAATTTAAAAAAAAAAAGAATTTAAGAAGCACCTTCCTTATAAGTCACATCCCTTTTCTCCTCCTCTCCTAAATGACATATGTTTTGCCTAAAACTATAGGAGAGACCAACCATGGAGGAAGCACAAGAGGGGAGCCAAGAAGGGAGGACAGATTAGCAAAAAGGTAAGGGAATTCTTAGTTTTTCATGCACCTTCCTTCACCAAACTTGTTCTCCTCCTTCTCCTCTTCATTCCTATGGTTTTAATGGCTTAATTAGGACTACTTTGTGGCTGGTTGAGAGGAGAGAACTTAGAATTTCAAGGAGAAGCTTGAAGCAATGGAAAGAACTCTTGAAAAATGCTTGAATACAAGGTAATTCCATAGCCTTCCATACTTCTTTTGTTTGTTCTTCTTCCTTGAGGTTTTCGCCGACATTAAGCCTAAGCAAGAGGGAGTAAATTCTAGTCTTAGCAAGGAAGAAACATAGGTTTTAGGGTGTGAGGAACAAGAATATACAAAGGATTTCAAAGAAAAAGCATTATAATTAAAGTTACAAAAGTTAGAGATTTTGTTACACCTTGATATGTAGGAGACTTTCTAATGATAATTTAGGTTATCTAAAAGTGTGAATGAGTTCTCAAGATACGTAGGAACTCTCCCACATGACAATTCCCTAAAGAGAAGTAAGAAAACTCCATGGGTCCTAATGCTCCTTTATGTCTCAACCAAGACTAGTTAATGCACCTAGGGAGTGTTTTAAATTTTTTTAGGGCTAGAAAGGGACTAAATATGATAGATGAACATTAAAGGAAGCCTTGGAATAAATTTATAAAGCTTGGGTTGTGAGATAGAGGTGTAGGCTCTATTTTAAGACACAAGGAAGCAACTTGTATCTAGGTTCCTTGAAATGAAATTGTGATGGCTCCAAGAAGTCTAAATGGAGCTAAGAGACTTAGATTGAAGGAGAAAATAGAGCCAAGATCATAAATTCCAATAGTTGCTTCATTATGCCTTGTATGGAGACATAATGAAGCCATATGAGAAAGTGGCATTACATAGAGTGTGTGTGATGCTAGAGCTTGCTTCAATGATGTAATTGTGTCCCATTTAATGTGTCTAGGCTAAAAGAATCAAGTTCCACTAAGTTACAAGTGTTTTGCTGAGAAAAGGAAAGAGTAATCAAAGAGAAAAGTGTGTGTTCTTGCTTTTAGGTAGTTCTCTAACCTTTCTCTCATGCATTGCTTGGATGTTTATTTGTCTTGAAGTGCTTGTGTATATGTTTGAACCATGAAAAATATTTTTAACTATTGTTTATTTGCTATGGTACCATAATGCTTTTAAAAATATGTTTATGTATGTAATGTGGCTTGAGCATGCATAAAGATGAGCCAAAAATCCCTAAGAATGGGTGAGACAAAACTAAAAGTCTCAAAAAAAGTGAGGCTAAGTCAAAAGTCTCTTGAAAATAGGTGAGGCAAATTCAAAAATCCTTGGAAAGCTAGATGAGGCTTGACCAATGCCTTTGAGAACCTGTATTTGATATATATGAGTTCACATGATAAAAGAAAATGTTTTATGTATGTTCATAGGGAGCCTAAATGATATGCATGCATTCTTTGACTTGAAATTGCATCTATTATGTATGTTTGAAAGAGTAAAAAGCTATTAGGATTCTTTGAATCTCACTTTTCCCCACTTTCCCATCTAACCATATTTAGGTGAAACTCAAGGAAGCAAAAATGGGAGCCAATGAGCATGTTATGCAACACTTTGACAATAGCATAGCTTTAAATGTAATTTGATGTTAAGTTTTGTGAATGCATGATGTATATAAGATGTAACCACTTGAACAAGTTTAAATATATGTATTTATGATGAGTATATCAATTTTGAAGCTAAATAAATGCATATGTTGGAAATTGACATCCTAGCACCCTTATGTTCATGTGTATGAATACATGTGGTATGGTGAGATTTAGTTCCATGATGATTTGACTCATTTGGCATGCTTTCTTAGGCTATGTTTATACTTTTGGACATGCTCAAGTGGTTGTGGAAAGATGAGAAGAGCATTTGGTACATATGGAACCCATTATGGACTTCAAATTTGACAAATCTTGAGTTAAACCAAAGTTTAACCAAATGGATGCATTTTGTAAAACCATATTCATATAAGTTATCCCATTTCATTTCTAAGCATAGCTTCTTGCATAACACAAGTTTATAAAAAAATTCATTAAAAAAGTGGATTATTTTCTCATTACATCATGGTTAAATTTTTTATTTTATGTTTCATGGACCATATGAACACATCCACCTCATTCTCATATTTAAATATACAAATAAAACTCAAAACCATCTCAAGAAGTGGCCAAGAAATCAAGCTCATGAACCATATACATAAAAATTACATGTGCAGCCTTAGATTCATAGGCTAGTTTTCTGTTATGAACTTTGAAAAATTATAACTAATTCTAAAAACATCAAAATCAAGCATACTATACCATTGTGGAAAGCTATATACATCTTATTTATGTTAAAGATAAGTGTAGACCACAACAAGGATGTCTAGCTATTGGAAATTGATGGAATAGTAACCAAAGTCGCTTGACACTACTGATACTATCACTAAACTTTAAAAATTCATATCTTCCTAGTCAGACACCCAATTCGAGTGATCTTAGTGGCTATGGAAAGCTTATCATGTCTAGTTTATGCTTGTAAAATTTTATGAGCATGGAACACCATTGGCCCTCAAATGACATAGGAGAAGAAACTGACCATATGAACAATAACCATATCAGAACAGCTAAAATTTGGCAATTTTGAAAAATCATAATTAATTTCAAAAGCTCCAAATAATATGGTCTTTATCTTTCCAAAAAGCTCTAGATGTCATCTATATGCATGCCAAATTTCATGGATAAATTCATTCATTTGGTCAGATCTTGACATTCGATTGCAAAAATACTCTTTTAAGCTTCTTAATGGGTCTCAAGAAGGTCAACTTTGGTTCCAAGGCTCCCATGGCCACTTGAGCACGTGGGAAAGAACCAAAATGATCTATCAAACATGTCTCAAAGGTTCACAAACCCAGATTTGACAAACTCACTCTGTCACCCCAAGATATACACATGAACACATAAGCCATATCTTGCCATTCAATGTCAAGAACTTGCTACAACATTCATATGACACCAAATCTCATACATATACAATATATTCATATTCTTACAAGTGCTCATTGGTTCATACATCATATACAATATTGGATTATATCATATGCCACTCATATGGCTATAAAATGGACTATTTCACACACTTTGTTGTCAATCTCCTTCCTTTAGGCTTGGTGGCTTCCATTCCTTGGCTCACTTGGACCACCTAGACATGTTAAGCAAATGGGGAGGAAGGAATGAGATTTTAGGAATCCCAATAGCTCTTCTTCCTTTCAACCATACATAAAGAATGCAAATCCATATATAAAAATGCATGCATGGACATCATGGCTTTCACAATCATTCATGAAACTTTTTAACATTCAAGAAGTCATGCAAAACATACATAGGCTTGTGAAACATGTGGTTTATCCTTACCCATTCTCTTAGGAGATTTTGGACTTGCCTCATTCATTCTCTTAAAGGGTTTTTCACTAAGCCTCACTCTTAGAAGACTTTTGGCTTGTCTCACCCATGCTTAGGGATTCTTAGCTCATCCTCACTATTGTTAGAGGGCTTTTAGCTTCACCATACTCAAGCAAACTAAAGCAAATTCACAAAGCATCATTTGAATACATAACATAACATCATGGTATCACGGCATTTAGATACATGCTAAAAAAATTTTCATTGCTTAAAACATACATATACACATTCAAAGATAAGATAAACATCCACTCATGCATGAAAGAAAAAAGAAAGAGCTACCTTTGTCACAAATGCACACTTTCTTCCTTGAACTTGGTTCCTCTCCCTCGGCCACACACTCACAAAAAGGTGGAACTTGGTTCCTTTGGCCTAGACATATAATATAGAAGCCAATTACACTCTTAATATTTATGATCTGTCACATACAAATATTGCATCTCCCTTGCTATCATAAATTTTTTTCATTTGCATAAATGCATATAATGTCCTATTTAAAACTCATTATAATTCCTATCATGGAATTGGTGTAATGGTATGTGAAAAAAAATCCATTAATAACATTTATTTTCTACATGCAAAAAAATAAATACTTTTATTTATATTTTTCAAATTACATTTAATTATTTTTACATGTTTTTCCATGATACATGTATTCCAATCATATATTATACATTATATATATTTATAAAATATATATAATGATCAAAATATTTATATGTTTTTTTTATTAAGTTTGATGGTCAAAAAGTTAAAAAATTTTATTTCTAACATATAGAACATAGAAAAAATATCCTAACATTAACAAAATAAAGACAAGTAATATGTAACAAAACAAACTTTATATAATTGCAACTGCATATTCAAATTACTATTTTTCAACTAAATGCCAGCAAACAAATAATATAAATCTAGCACACCAACTATATAAATATGAAGATAATATATTATTTCAAAATTTGTTTCTTACCTATAAAAATTTATTAATCAACAAACAAAGTTGATCTACAATTTATTATACCTTTTCTTTCTACTAGATCACAAAATGATTTTTTCCTTGAATATATAAAATGTGTCAAATATAAAAAATGTAAACTATAAAATATAAAAGTACTAAATATATTCGCCGATATTGAAAAGATTAAATGAAAATTAAACAAAAATATATCTATAATTTTTTCCCTACATCAAATATTAAACAAAAAATTACCAAAAAAAACCTTAAATCTCTCTTCTATCTTACTATGCTTCACTTGGTACTAATTCTTGAAGAGATTGGAAAATTTTGCATGAGTGAATAGATGAAAGTTTTAAGGTTTGAATGTTTCAAAAGTGCTCTTGCTTTTGTTAAAATATATGACGAGAGTTTTCCAAAAGGAAAGTGAAGAAAATTTGAAACTTAGATGGTTTGTAGCAGACAAGTAAAAGAATCAAACAATTGTAACAAATTGAAAAGGAAGCAAGTAAACAAAGCAAGGAAGCAAATGGAGGAAGAAAGTAGGAAAATGAAAGGTAGATGATGATGAAAGGAAAACAAACCTTTTTATATTGTAGGGTGTGGGGGTGGGGGTTACTGTGTGGTATTGCTGGAACATGGACCATATTGGTTTGCATTCTAAAAAGGAGGCTACAACTTTAAGGGTCATGGGACATAACTTGTGACCCTTTTAAAAAAATTAATAAGGGTCGTGACATCTCTTCTTTCATGACCCTTATTAGTTTTGAGAAAAAAATTTACAAAGGTTATGGCAGAAGAGATGACGTGACCTGTGTAAATTAAAAAAAATTAAAAAGGTCACAGCATCTATAATTTTAAAGAAAAGCATTTCAGGAAATGGTTTTGGTAGCTATGTATTTAAGTTTTAAGTTTTTTTTCTTTTTTTTTTTTGCATATTGATGTTAAAAAGCCTAATGAATTTTGCCACGACTTAGACTCCTACTATTCCTAACTCTCCAATATATGAACCAAGGTATATGTACTACTTCAAACTTCAACTCAAGGCTATTCTAAGGCTAAATTACAAGACTTTTGGGACATGTAATATCATAAAATCTTCAGTTATTAGGTCTATTTAATTTAAGAGTTCATAGACTAATTATCCTAGCCAAGCTTCATACCATATTAGAATATATTTATTCATGACAACAAAAAAATGGGAATGCAAGCTCAAATGGCAACCTAAAATACTCAATGCACCATTTAATGTTCTCTAACCACTTAGAGCAAGATTCAATGAACTAATTGAACATGTTCTTTCATACCACTATTCATATAAGCTATAAGATCTAAGCTCATAGGGAATTTAATTTTTCATTTAAGACTTTCAATTCATTAACCACTAAATCTAGAAGCAGAAAACTTAGATATCTTTGTTTATAAGTCAATACTTATCATTAACATAGTGAAAATTGGGTTGTAAAAGCTAAAATAGGGGTTTAGGGACTTAGGGCGTGACTTGGAAGGACTTCGCCATGACTAAGATGGCTAGTGGAACCTTTAAAAGCATTAGGATATACTTGCACTATGACTTGAGCACTTCTCACTGCGACTTACTTTGATTCTATAACTTAAAAAAGTAAAATTTTGGATTTGCGCCATGACCTTACTAACTGGAATCAAAGAATTAGTAGATCTGTTTCGCCCAAAATGGGAATGGGCTAGGGTTATGAACTTATAATCTATAATCTGATGATCGAGTCGATTCCATGATTATAAGTTCATTCCATACCGGACCAGACCGGAATAGGGTTATATACATTCTCATTATGAGAAGGGGTCATTCGAGCGTATCTAAATAGATACTACATGCCATAGCTCATCTCACTACTAAAAGTAGAATGTCCAAAATTCCTAATTCTCATTGCAACTCGATACCTTCACATCGTGGCAAGGTGTGTTTCTGAACCTCTTAATGCCATTTGCCTGATTCTTGTTGTAACGAGATTGCTCTCTAGAGCAAAACCTCACCATTTTTATTGTTTTACACTGTGGCCAAGAAAGTTGTGTTAGGGCGCATCTCAGTTCTGTAAACCCTAGGATGAATTTGGCCATGACTCAATATAGTTTGGCCATGACTTAGACTCTTATTGACCCTAAACTTTCCAATGTGCAAACCAAGATATATGTACTACTTCAACCTTTAACTCAAGGCTATTCTAAAGCTGAATTACAAACTTTTAAGACATGTAATCTCATAAAATCTTCAATTATTAGGTTTATTTAATTCAAGAGTTTGTAGACTAATTATCCTAACTAAACTTCATACCATCTTAGTGTAATACCTTAATCTTCTAGCTTTTCCTTTACATTACAAGACTTAGTTACATACACCTATATGGAAAATAATCCATTTAATAGCATTAAATTGAGTTACGCAACACCTTATGAATTCATTTCATGCTTCATGAATCATATAAGCACATCAATATCATTTTCCATCTATAACATATTCATACAAGTTAGAACGATCACAAAACATCTCAAAAGTCTCAGGTTTTAAGCCACATTCCACAAAATTAATGTTTTGCTCTCAAGTTGCTATCATAAATTTCTGATATGCACTTTGAAAATTTATAACTAGTTCTAGAAAAATCAAAATTAAGAAAACCATATCATTCTACAAAGCTCTAGATGTCTACTAATGATAAAAATAGGTCCAAATCAACAAAATGGCATTTAACTCATGAAAAATGATAGAACAATAACAAAGGTCGAGCTACATTATTGGTACTATCATACAACTTTGAAAATTTGGTTCTCCCTCTACAAGCCTCCAATTGGGGTACTTTGAAGTGCTATAGAAAGTTTATCATGTTTATTTTATGCTTGTAAAATTTCATAAGTATTAGATATCATTTGGCCCTCAGATGACATAGAGGAAGAAACTAACCATATGAATAGTGTTATTACCCTTTCTGCAAAATTTTTCCAACTTTGAAAAATCATAATAAATTTTCTAAAACTCCAAATTGGATGCTCTTTGTCTCTATAAAAAGATCTAGATGAGACCTACTTATTGTCCAAATTTCATGTAAAAAATCATCCATTTGGTCAAACTTTGGTTCAGCTCACAAATTGGTCACTTTTGAAGTCTAAAATGGGTTCAACATGCACCAAATCACCTTCTTACCATTTTGTAGCCACTTAGGCACACCCAAAAGCACATTTACAGCCTATGGAAGCATACCAATGGGTTTAAATCATCATGGAGCTAATATTCACCATGTCAATTGCAATTATACACATGACATAAAGGTTCCTTGGTGGCAAAAACTTACATATTCATTCAAATGTTTCCAAAATCAATACATACATCATCATTATACATATTTGGACATGTTCAATGATCTACATCATATATACATCATGTATTTACATACCTTGACATTAATATATCATCAAAATGGTTAAATAACTACTCCCTTTTGTTAAAATCTTAGTCTTCAAGGTCATTAGCTTCCATTTCTTGGACTACTTGGCTCACCTAGACATAGTTAGAAATTTATAGGAGAAGAGTGAGATTCTTAGAATTCCAATAGCTCTTTACCCTTTCAGACACACATAATGAATGTATTAACATGTCAAAGAATGCATGTATGGAATTTAGGCTACCAGTGAACATACATAAAGTATTTCCATATCAAAGAGACTCCTACATATCATACATAGGCTCTCAAGGGTATTAGTCTAACCTCACCTATTTTTCTTGGGACTCTTGGATTGGCCTCACCCATTTTCAAGGGGTTTTTGGCTTAGCCTCACTCTTCTTGAGACTTTTGGCTTTGTCTCACCCATGCTAAGGGACTTCTGGCATCACCATACCTATTCAAGCCAAAATACATTCATAAACTCATTTTAAGATGCATAATGGTACCATAGCAAGTAAGCAATAGCTAGAGATATATTTCATAGTTTAAACATTCACACAAGCACTTAAAGACAAACAAACATCCGAGCCATGATTGAAGCAAAATTACAAGCTTTTCCTTTGTTTAATTCTCCCCCTCTCTTGGCCAGACATTTACAACTAGGTGGCACTTGGTTCTCTTGGCCTAGACACATCAAATGAGACATGATTCAATCATTGAAACAAGCTTTGGCTTCACACACACACTTTATGAGAGCTTACTTTGTTCTGAGACTTAATTATGGATTCAATAAGACCTAATGAAGCAACTATGGGAAATCATAATCTTGACTCTATTTTCTCCCTCAATCTAAGTCTCTTGACTCCATTTAGACATTTTAGAGTCATCACACATTCATTTTAAGGAGCCTAGTTATATGTTGCTTCTTTATGTCTCATTATGGAGCCTACACTTCCATATCACAAACCAAGGCTTTTAATTTTTTTTCAATGCTTCCTTTGATGTTCATTTATCATATCTAGTCCCATTCTAGTCTTAGAAAATTTTAAAACACTCCCTAGGTGCTTGGGACATGCTTGGCCGAGACTATGCATTAGTATGGAGCCCATGGAGTTTTGCAAATTTTTCTTAAAGGGAATGGCTCATATGCAACTTCTTAGAGGTCTAAGGGACTCATACTATATCTTAAATAAGCTTAATTACTCTTAGGAAAAATCAGATTTCACATTTCTCTCAAAACCTCTAAGTTGCACAAACTTAGTTTTCTTAGTTCTCTTTTTTATTCCAATGGACCAATCTTACTTCTCACACTCCCAAACACTTGTTTCTTTCTTGCTCTGGTCAGAATTCAACTCCTCCTAATTGGGTTAGGTCTGACCAAAATTACCCCAAAGGAAAATATCCAAGGAAAAACTGATAGAACTCATAAAACATACCTTATTTGCTTGCTTTCTCAAGGTATTTCCACTTGCTACAAGTCTCTCCTTCCAAAACTCACTTCTTCTACTTGGGCTAACCTCAAAATAGAATCATATCAACCTTGGAATCCATAGAAAAAGAGAAGAAAAGGAGGAGAAGAGATTGGATAAAGTAAGAGACAAGAAAGGAGCTTGGATTTCTCACCTTAAACTTAAGTTCTCTCCCTTTCTTCCTTTCGGTTGTACGTCTCCTAAAGCCTCTTGAAATTCTATTTTTAGATGTCCAAAAACGTGGGTGAAGAGAGAGTTGAAAAGGAATGTGATATAAGGAGCCAAAAAGTCACTTTATACACTTTTTAACTTTGCATTTTAGTCTCTTTTCTTGGTTCTTTTCATTTTGGCTCAAATCAACTCTTTTTTGAAATCTATCTTTTCCATTATAATATTTAGGCTCTCAATATTATAAATTAGCATTAGTTTAACTAAAAAGGATTTAAAACTATTTCAAATCATTCAATCAAAGTTTAGGTCAACTTGTTGTCGAAATCGCTCACCGAAAGAATTTCAACTATTCTAAAAGTTTCCATGATTTTTAGAGCCTCTGAAAACCCTATAAAACTTGAAATTTTCATTTAAAAACCTGTGAGTTCTCTAAAATTTTCAAAAATTACAAAAATACCCCCAACTTTCTTTCACAAATATTTCTAACTTATTTGGCTCAAGTTTCTGAGCAACTCAAGCCTCACATCCTTATTTTTCATTATTTAAAATTTTATCCTAATTTTATTTGGCTTGAACTCATTCATTTTAAGAGAATTGTTTTTATATCTAGCTCATTTCTAATAGTTTCAAGAAAACTGGGCATTACACTTAGCATATACTTATTCATGAAAGCAAAAGGATGGGAATGTAAGCTCAAATGGTAACCCAAAATACTCAATACACCACCTAATGTTCTCTAGCCACTTAGAGCAAGATTTAGTGGACTAATTGAACATGTTCTTTCATACAACTTTTCAAAGCAACCTTAAATGTAAAATATGGCTATGGCACTCCCTAATGTCACTTATAAGGGCCTATGATATACAAATGGCATGATATGGCTTTTAATGACAACCTAAAATCCTTATTTCACTACCTAAGATCATCAATCCACTTTGAGCAAGTTTCAATCGACAAATTAAACTTGTCTATATCTCTCAACACTTGGTACAATCCCCAGTTCAAAATATGACCATGCCACTTCCCAAAAATGACTCATGGCAACAAAATCTACTATAGCAATGCACTTTCCATGTGATCAAGATAATAAAAGCACACTTTGAACCTTCTAAGCTAATAACTCAACCATTAATTCTACAAAACTAGATATTTAGAGGTTGTATAATTTCAAGGGTACTCATTAATAATCATCCATGCACAATCACAAGTACCAATTTCATGATATCTCATATTATAAAATCAGTTCCTACACTTGACAATACATGATGCAATGTTGCGATTATATGACATATTAAGCAATACCAGTATGCCTATTATACAACCCCATTAAAACAAGGCACTCTAGCTTGTATATTACTAAATCATCATGGTAGGCTACCATAAGCTTCTCCTTGCTACTAAGAAGTCCAATCTCTAAAAATATTAACTCAAAACCGAGTGAAATATAAAATCTCAATAATAAGGAGAATTCCATGTATATGTACAAATTAATTAACATAATTCAATTTCATGTTAAGAAATATACAAAAAAGCATCAATATCATTAGCAAATGAACTAGTTAGACTACCAGAAACTACTATCCCATACTAGCAATTACATACAATATGTTAATGGCCAAAAACAAAGGGAAAGGCCCGTCCACGGCACCAACTACCCTTTGAGCACACTTATGACTCGATGCATTCATATGTCTGATCATAACTCAATACACACTTGTAACACAATGCACAAGTGGCGGCATGACCACAGCTCCACCAAGGACATGCTCACGGTCCAAATCAACAATCAAGTAACTAACTAATCATTTAATATAAAAAAACATATGCAAAAAAATATAATATCAAAATGAACATATACATGGAATTAGAAGTTCTCTAGTTACCTCATTGAAGCCAATTACTCTTCATCTAGTTACCCACATGATCCAAAAGGCCGACTAAGTCTAAGACGAGCATAGATATCATTATCTAGCCATCATTAGCAAAACAACCTCATATCCATTGTTCAATTTCATCAAGAATCCATTAGAAATCACTTACCCACGTTTCTAGTTGTCAATTGCACCAATTTAAAATCAAAACACTAAGAACTCACAATGAGTCACTCCTAACATATCCATTATCGCACATGTAACAACCATGCACCAAAAATCAATCCAAATGATGAAAATTTAGCATATACACTTCACAAAATGATAGGAGGCACTTACCTAATCCTTTAGTGACTTTCAAATTTTAAATTTGAGTCATCTGGCCAATAAACTATGGTAGTTCTCTCCAATTTTCGTGTATTTTCACACAACAATAAAACCTAATATATAAATTAATCCTTAGGGCCAATTTCTAGCGTGAAGCATATCAAAATGAAGAGAAGATGCTTACCTAATGGTCCCCTACCCTCAAGCTCAGAAAATCACACAAGAAACTATCAAAATAACTATTTTTAGATTTTGGAAGAAGTTAAAAATTCTCCAAACAAAAAACCAATCAAACCACAATGTAAAAAAGGATGAAAAGATCAAGTTTTATATAGCTTGCCTTAGTTAACTCTCCTTTTAAAAATGCAAAATGGTAGCAAAAGGCTAAAAAACCCTAGCCTCTCCTCAAATGTACAAAAATGAAGTTCTCCATTGGTTGAAGAATGGTTTGGTCTACAAAATAGTGTAAAAAGGTTAGAGCATTTTAGGGTTTTAAATGAATTGAGGCTGACCCAAGAGCCTATAGTCCAATTGGTGTAATGTTTGATTTTTTAGAAACTAAGCCAAAACCAATATTGTGAAATAAAAGGACCCTAAAGCAAATTGAATTAAGGCCAATTGAGGATAGAATACTAATCATAATATCTAAAAATGTGGCTAGGAAACTAAGATTAGTCTGAAACTAAAACCAAAATGGTTATATAAGGTGAATCGAAAACATAGTGGCAAATTCATAATTTTTGGCAACTTTTGAATAACTTAAAGGAAGAAGTTTTAAATAATAAAATTAAGTTCATTAGGGTTTTCAAAGGCTTAGGAAATCATAGGAATAGTCAGAATGGTTAAAACCCTTTAATGTATAATTTAGGACATCGGTTAACCTAAACTTTGACTGGATTGTTCAAAATTGTTCCAAATCCCATAATTTGAAATAAAATATTTTAATAAATTAGAGGATCTAAATTTTATTATGGAAAAGACGGTTCTCAAAAAAGAATTAAAATGGACCCAAATCATGGAATTAAAGATCAAAAGCAAAATTAGAAATTGGAAACTTCATGAAACTCTAGCTCCTTCATATAAATAGCCACCTCCACCCTTTCTTCTTCATTTGGCTGACTTTGTGCAACTCCAAATCTGACCTAAAAGGTGTCCAAGAGCTACCAAGAAGCAAGGGCAAAGGAAGCTATCTAAGGTAAGCAAATGTGAGGATTTTGTCTATGATGTCAATATAATCTAATTCATATTCCTTTTCCTCTTTCCTTCCATAGTTTTAGCTTCCTAAATAGTGAGGTTTTATGGCTAAATCTATGGAGGAAAAGGCTCTTTCAGGGAAACTAAATATACCATATTATTCTCCATTCAAAGCATTTTCATTTGATATATAGCATGATGTAAAAAGTTGGCTTCTCTTTGTTTTTCTATTATTCTCTAGGTTCAACCAACTTGAGACAAAAATGAAGGCAGTTGGTTTTTTATTTAAGCATGATGGAAATTAAGGTTTTGGAGTATGAAAATTAAGATGGAATCAAAGGAAACAACTAAGAACCTATAAATTGCAAGATGTGAAAATTAGGGTTTTAATTACACTTTTGGATGCTTAGGACTTTATGTAACGCCCAATACGTTGTAAAAACACTGAAATGGGCTAGTTTAAAAAGAAAGTCCCTTGAGATGAGCTATTCAATGCCAAAAAAAGTTTTGATAAAATTTTAAATAATAGAAAATGAGGATTTGAGTCTTGAGTTGCCCAAAAACCAAGGTCGGAGTGATTCAAAAAATTTGCCGAAAAACCAATAGCATTTTCGTAAATAAGTGTAATTTTGGAAAAACACCTAAGAGAGCTTTTTAAATAGAAATTTTGAGTTTTCCAAGGTTCTCAAAGGCCCTAAAAATCTTAGGAAGCCTCAGGACTGGTAAAGCCCCTCCGGTGTACTCTTTCCAGCGTTGATTGACCTAAACTTTGATCGGTTCGTTTGGAAAGATTTTAGCTCCGATTTGAGTGATTCCAAAGGCATTTTATTACATTGCGAACCCAAATTTTATGATAGAAAAGACAGTTCTAAAAAAGGAGCTAAAACGAAGCCAAACTAGAAATGCCATTACAAAAGGACAAAAATGGAAATAATTTTTAAAAGGAAGCTTCTAAATTCCACTTTAAAGTCCACGTTCATCTTCTCCCTCCCTAAATCGACTTTCTTTTGCTCAATTTTAGAGAAAACTCATAGCTCCATAGGTGCACAAAAGAGAGGGATTTGTGGAGGAAGAAAGCAAGGCAAAAGGTGAGAAAGAGTAAGATTTTGATACTTCTTCCTCTTGAAACTTCTTCCTCCTCTTCTTGCTTTATCTTTCCATGGTTTTAATTAAATTTTTGGCTCTAGTTTGGGTCAGACTAGAGGAGAGAAATTCCAAATTCAAGGAGGAGGAAGAGGAAAGAGGAAGGACTCTTGAAGGAAGCTTGATTGCAAGGTAGTTTCTCCTCCTTTGTTGCTTCTTTTTCTCCTTCTCCTCTTCCATGGTGGGATGCCTAAAACAAAACCATGAAGAGGGAAAAGTTTTTATTTTATATTCTAAAAGAATTCATCAAACTAAGCCATAGGAAGATGGAATACACTAAAGAAATGCATGAAAAGCTAGTAAAATTCAAGTTGAAAAAGTGTAGGATTCTTGAATATAATCTAAAATCTGGGTTGATTCAAGAATTTCCCATCATATGTGAGTGTTTTTTTTTAGTTTCTACGACTCTTAGGGAGCCTCCCAAGTGCCCCATCCATTAAGGAAAAATTTCAAACTCCATAGGTCCTTAATGGAAGCATATTTTGGCTAAGACCCTTAGAGATAGCTAGGGGATGTTTTAAATGGTTCCAAGCTTATTTTGGGACTTTGTATGATAAAATAAGATAGGAGAAACCCTTGGAAAAAATTTAGAAGCCTTAGGATGGGAAATGAGGCAATGGCTTCTATAATATAACCTTATAAAGCAACATGGACCTAGGTTTGTGAAAGTAAGTATGTGATGGCTTCAAGGACCTTACATGAGGTCAAGAGGCCTAAATATGGTAAAAGAATGGAACCAAGAATATTAATTATGGTAGTTGCTTCGTTAGGTCATTAATGGAACAAAGTGTATCCTTAAGAGTGAGTTGGATCTCATAACTTGTTCCAAGAGTATAATTGAGTGTTGTTTATTGTGAATGGGCCAAAGAAATTCAACCTTACCTTATTGTGTTTGTGGAACCGAAAAGGAGAAAGAATAAACAAAGTAAAGCTTGAAATTACACCAAGGTAGCTCTCCATCTTTTCTTGTTGCATATGTGTCATTGTGTGCTTGTGTGTATGTTTATATGTTTGATACATGCCACTTGATGCTATGTTGTTATTTTGCTACCAATATGTTTTCTTGAATGCCTTTAAAATGGAAATGGCTCATAAGGGTGAGGTAGTGCTAAAAGTCCCTTAACGTGGGTGAGGAGAAGCCAAAAGTCTCATGGCATAGGTGGGACAAAGCCAAGAGTTCCTTGGATGGGTGAGGCTAAGTCAAAAGTTCCAAAAACTAAGAGTGAGGCAATCCAAAAGTCTTAAAAATGGGGTGAGGCCAAACCAAAAGTCCCTAGAACTCATTCCTATGCTTGACATGCGTTTGTGACATAAACATGTGGAAATTGAATGCTTCATAGATTAAGTAGTTGCATACTTGTACCCTTGACATGTTGTATGCCTTGAAAAAGTGCTTGAATAGGTGTATAAGCTATTGAGATTCAATGAATCTCACCCCCTCCTTTCTCTCATCTTATATGGTCTAAGTGGAGTTCAAGATCCAAAGGATAGAGACCAAGGAGCTTAAATCTCCATCTCTTGGCAAATCTTGCTATTTTGATGTACTAGAATGTCAAATTCTATATATATATATATGTACATATATGTTATTTTTGAGTCATGACACTTTGAACAAGTGTAAAACTATGTAAAGATAGTATTTATATCAAGAATAGAGTTAAATGAGTGAAAGTGTGCAATTTAACCCCTTGGGAGCTCACTTGTGCACGTATGGTTATAGATGTGGCATGATAAATTTGAGTTGCATGATGGTTCAAACCTTATGAGAGACTTATTTATGCTTTTTAAGTTGCTCAAATGTGTGTGGAGCAATGTAGAGCTCATTTGGACTAAATTTGCCTCTTGTTGGGACCAAAAGTGCCATAATCTTGAGTTATGGCAAAGTCTGACCAAATGACCTCTTCTTGATTTGAAATTTTTCATGCAACTAGATCTTTTCTAGATCTTTTTGGGAAGCTAAAGACCAGGTCATTTAGATATTTTTCTAATTTTCTATAATTTTTCAAAGTTGGTATAAGAAATTCAGATTTGCACTAGTACTGTTTATTTGGTCAGTTGTGTAATTATGTCATCCGAGAGGCAAACGTGGTCCAATGGCTATGTGATAAGTGCTAATTTTCATATATTTTATCCACATTTATTATTGTTTTTAATGATTAATTTGAGCTTAAATGGATTTATTATACAATATTTGAATTTGTGGTTAATTTTGGAAAATAATACAATTTTGAATTAATTAGGAGAATTTTTGGATTTAAATTGCTAAGATTTTATTCTCCAAAATTCTTTGATGATTAAATATTTTCAATCTTTAAAACACTTTTTAATTTTGTGCAGAATTTTCTTTTGAAGCAAATGAATTGAAAAAAAAATTAAAATGAATTAAAGGAAAAGATTGGATGATAATTCTATTTTTATTAATTTCTGATAATGGCAATATTGTAAATAATATATTAGGTTTTTATATATTTTTTTTGTTCTCTTGGGCAGAAAAAAAACACAGTAGCTAAGGGCTTAAGTAGGAAGAAAAGTCGAGCTAACAGAGAGAGATGGAGAATAGGAAGAGATCATGTGGAGAGCTGGGGGAAAATTCGAATACAAAAGCTATGGGTTCTGGAGTAAAGAAGAAGCAGCAAATGCAAAAGCCACGAAGAGTTGCTGTTTAACGTAAAAAGCAAGCGCAGAAAGCACGAAGAAGATGAATAGTACGTGAAAGCTTGCATGGTAAATTAAAGGGAAGCTAAAAGAGCTACAAGTACAAAACAAACTCGAGTAAACTGAAGGGGCTACAGTTCAACGTGGTGCAGAACGTATTTGCTACAGTTTTTACGTGGAAAACAGAGCAAGCATGCAGAAGGTGGGCTAGAGTTCAGGCGAGAAACACAAGCTGAATGGTGCATGAAGAAGAAGGAACCAGACCTGGAAACGCAGTGAATGCAGAGAAACGCTGAAGGTGACTGGCTACTGGATTCATTCTATTCGGACACGCAAAGATGAGTCTCGAGCTGAAAACAGAGCATGAACAAAGGAAGATAAATTCGTGGCAAGGAAGCAATACGTGGACTGGATGGAGCATGAAGAACAGAGCAAGACGTGGTGAAGAAGGCTGAGAGGACGCTAGCTGGAGAACGAGGAGGAATCACGTGAAAACCATGCTGAAATTTACGTGAAGAAGCTGCAGAAACAGTAGAAAGAATATGTGAAATATAATAAAATAAAAGAAACATGGAAGTCACAAGCAAATTCAGAACCACGTGAATAGTGAAGAAGAGTTCAGATCCAAGCATAATACGCACGAAGGAGGCTGCATGTGAGCATGTGGAATCATTAAAAGAATTCATGTGAGAGGAAGCAAGTGTCCAGCACATTCACGTCTCTACAAGTTATTCACGCCTCTGATTTATCGCCCAGAGTCTACTCCATTCACGCCTCAATATCTTAGCAATTCCTTGCCTATATATAAAATCATTCACTCATCAAGGAAAAAGCATGGTTTTCAAACGAAGAAAGGGAGAACAAAATAGAAGAGAGGCGTGGAGAACGAGATTTCTGGGAGAGCCTGGGACGTGCAGAACGTGAGAACAATCCAGGGAGCATTCTTTCATGATTTATCCATGGCTAATGCAAATTCCATCAACTGTCCTCCAATTAAAATCTCCATGGCAGCTTGAATTAACCATGGTGGCTAGCTGAAGTTTTGGAAACTCCCAGATGAAGATTTGAGCCCCATATTTTCCCACAAAATTTGATAAATATTCCTTGCTATATCTTTTAAAATTCTAGCATTAAATCTTTTATTAATTTGACTAGGTTTAGTTGATTGATTTAGGAATTTAATTGCTGAAAATTTATTGGATTAATTTGTTTTATGAATTGAATTTGATTTTGGAATTTTGATTATGATCATCACATGTTTATAAAAATTCCAGAATTAGTGCTGTGCAATTTACTTTCAAATTTCTCTTGATCTTGAGTTAATTGATGCAATGGTTATTGGATTAATTAACTAGAATTTGTGTGCAATTAATTGTTTGAGGAATTAATTAATCTAATTGGTCAATTAGTATCTTAAGTAAATTGTGCATGTGATTCTATTAATCAATTGAATTTGGTTAAAGTGTGTTCTTGTTCTTAATTCAATTAATTAGTTATTCAAGGTTTCTTGTGGTTGCAAATTCCTTGTATAATTAATAAATTGAACCTTGGATGGTTATTCAAGAATCTTTATAGGGAATACACTAAAAAGCAAGGAATTAATTCCAAATTTGGTAAACTAAATTAAGGGCAAGGATAATTGAATTCTAGGGAGTCCAATGCAAAGCTAGCTACCATATTCTCTTAATTGTTCATCTCATTTAGTTTTAAGTTCTTTTGATTTTTGTCAATTAAATTTAGTTCAATGAAATTCTAGTACTTCAACCCCCAAAATAAGTTTCAAGTAGCAATACTTAGAATAACCCTTCCATAAACAAATTAAGGCATAAACTCTAAGGGAGATGACCTAGGATTGCACCATTAACTATAAAATATATTTTATCAACCTAGTTTTATTTTGAGGGTTGCGCGACGAGCCACTCAAAATTTGGCGCCATTGCCGGGGAGTTTAGTTTATTATTTGTTTGGAAGGCTTTCTTAGTATTTAATTGCCCTTTTTTGCTTTGTTTTTGTCCTATTTTCCTTTGTTTCGAATTTGGAATTAGATCATTTGGTTGCTTAATCTAATTTTGCTGCTTGCAGGAATTGTTGTTTGAAATATTCAGAAAATTCTCATACTTTGTTTTCCAAGGTTTTTGGGTATTTTAAGCAAAAGTAATAGCATAGCTATTTGGTATACCATTTTTTGGCCAAATTCCAACATTTTAAGCACTTTTTCTAATTTTTTAGTATTTTCTCGATTTTTGTAGGATTTTTCTAATTTTTCTAGATTTATTGTTTTAATTTTTATTTGTTGATTTCTTGTGTTCCTTCTTAGTTTTTGCTTGTCTAATTGGTTTATGACAAGGAGCTCTGGTGAAAAATTAATTGATTTGGATCCGAAAATCGAAAAAACCTTTAGAAGACAAGTAAGGAATAAGAAGAACAAAGAAACTGCAGGAATTCGTAGTTCTGTTTCTTCTGCTTTTGATTGTGTGCAAGGAGTTGATTGTGTACTTCAATTTGCTGGTGATAATATGGCTGAACAAGATCATATGAATGCTAACATGAATATGCATGTTCAGGCTAACTTGAATGCCAATGTAAATGATAACATACATGCCAGAACCATTAGAGAATTGACAGCTCCTAACGTGCATTATCAAAACCTCTGTATACAATATCCAAAATTAGATGCAAATTTTGAGCTTAAATCTGGTTTGATTCACTTACTTCCTAAATTTCATGGACTTGCAGGAGACGACCCTCACAAACATCTGAAGGAATTTCACGTTGTTTGCTCTACAATGAAGCCACAGGGAGTCTCAGAGGAACAAATTAAACTCAGAGCGTTTCCTTTTTCCCTGGATGGTTTAGCTAAAGACTGGTTGTACTATTTACCTCCTGGTGCCATTACTTCTTAGGACCAACTGAAGAGGCTATTTTTGGAGAAATTCTTTCCTACGTCTCGCACTGCATCAATAAGGAAGGAAATATGTGGGATCAGACAGAATAGTGGAGAAACTTTATATGAATATTGGGAAAGATTTAAGAGGTTGTTGGCCAGTTGTCCTCACCATCAAATCTCTGATCAGTTACTTATTCAATACTTCTATGAGGGGCTGTTGAACATGGACAGAAACATGATTGATGCTGCCTCTGGCAGAGCCTTAAGTGATCTGACACCTACAAGGGCCTGGCAGTTGATTGATAAGATGGCTTAGAATGCTCAGCAGTTTTGATCCAGATCAATGCAAATAGTAAAAGGAGTCAGTGAATTGCATGCTCCAGACTATGGTCAGAGACTTGAGAGCAAGATTGATGTAATGTCTTCTGTGCTCCAAAGGCTTGCTTTAGATCGGCAACAGACCCAGTCATCCTCTACACCCTTTCAAACTTGTGCACCACAGTCCTACTCTACTCAGACACATTCTTATCCACAGTGCTATGCACCTGGGCAGGCATCTACTTCTACTACCTTGGTGGGACCCTTGTGTGATATATGCTGTTTGGCCACACATGCTACTGATCAGTGCCCTATGTTAGAGGACAGAGTAGAGGCCTGTGCTGGGATATATCCAGTTAGGCCAATGCAACAAGGGTAGCAAAAATATGATCCTTATTCTAATACATACAATCCAGGATGGAGGGATCATCCCAACCTGAGATATGGGGGAGGGCAACAGCAAAATAGATATAATATTGCGGGACCCAGTGCACAGTCTTCCTAACCCATTATGCCACCAGTTCCTATACAGGAGGAACCAAAGAAAGGGGATAATATGGGGGATTTAATGAAGCATCTTATGGAGAGTAATGCAAAACTCACACAAGTAGTGCAAAATTTAGAAAGGAGGGTTGATACTCAGTTAGGCCAATTTGCCACTTCTCTCAGTGAAATAAAAAGCCAAAGGTCAGGCTAGTTACCTTCTCAGACAATTGTCAATCCAAGGAATAGTAGCAATGTTAGTGCTATCACTCTTAGGAGTGGGAGAGAGGTTCAGGGATCCTCAGATATCATTACCATGGATAAGCTAGTGTCATCAAAAACACATGTCGCACCAAATGAGCCTAACAAAGAAGAGGAGCCAAAGAAGATCTTACCTTTCCCACATAGACCTACCTTGGGAAAGAAGCAAACTGAAGCAGAAATGAAAAAAGAAATTCTTGAGATGTTCAAGAAAGTTAAGGTTAACATACCATTGTTGGAGGCAATCAAGACTATTCCTAAATACGCCAAGTTTCTCAAGGAAATATGTACAAACAAGAGGCGTCTAAGAGGGAATGAAAAAGTTAATTTTGGTAAGAATGTTTCAGCACTCATACAGCCAGCAATGCCCACTAAGTGTCAAGATCCAGGCACTTTTACAATCCCATGCACTATTAGGAATTTTGAATTTTCTGATGCTTTGATTGATCTTGGTGCTGCTATAAATGTTATGTCTAAATCTATTTATTCATCTTTGTAGATGGGAGAGTTGAAGCCTACAAGAGTGGTTGTGCAGTTAGCAAATAGAAGCATTGCCTATCCTTCAGGAGTATTAGAGGATGTTCTAGTTAAGGTAAAAGACTTGATTTTTCCAGCTGATTTTTATATCCTTAATATGGAGGATGATAGATATAGATCTAGTGAACATGCCCCACTCATTTTAGGAAAACCCTTCTTAAAATCTGCAAAGACAATTATAAATGTGCATGAGGGTACTCTTCAATTGGAGTTTGCTGGCAATGTGATACAATTTAATATATTTGATGCCATGAAACATCCCTGTGATGACAACTCTGTTTGTAGTATCAGCCTGATTGATATGCTAATTGATGATGCTAGTGCTGATTTTAGGGATAGTTTGTTGACTGACTCCTGTGATATTGCTAATCTTGATGATTCTCTGAGACATAATTGTGATGACTCTCATTCTTGTACTATATGTAGAGAAATCGATGAATTTTTAAGCTTACATGATGATATTAACTCTAAGGAATTTATTGCTTATCAGAATAATTCTATTTCATCTAAAACCTCTGTCGATTTCACTGGTCTTGTTAATCTTTCTGGTACTAATGATTCTTTGCATGATGATATGGATAGCTTAGGGAATCGTGATGCTGATGTTCACTTAGCTGTTGATTCTTTTGACTCTTACCATACTACTAATATTCCCAAAGCTGGGAAAGTTGTTTCTTCTGTCTGTGAATTGTCTGAACAGGTATTCAGCATGGAAGAGATTGAAATCAAACAACTCATACCGTCAGTTGAGCAAGCTCCCACCTTAGAGCTCAAACCACTACCAGACAATCTCAAGTATGCCTATTTAGAGAAAGATGAGAAGCTTCCAGTGATAGTAGCTAATGACATCACTCCAGAGGAGGAAGAGAAGCTTCTAGCGGTCTTAAAGAAGAGAAGGCAAGCAATAGGGTGAAGCTTGGCTGACATACCTGGCATTAGCCCTGATACATGCATGCACAGAATTCTGTTGGAAGATGGGGCAAAGCCAGTGCGGCAACCTCAAAGGTGACTAAACCCACTTATTTTGGATGTGGTTAAAAAGGAAGTTTCTAAACTTTTATCCGTTGGTATTATATATCCTATTTGTGACAGTCAGTAGGTTAGTCCTGTGCAGGTGGTTCCAAAGAAATCAAGGGTCACAGTTGTCCAGAATGAGCATAATGAATTGGTGCCTACCCGTGTACAAAACAGTTGGAGGGTTTGCATTGATTATAGAAGGCTTAATTTAGTCACTAGAAAAGATCATTACCCCCTCGCTTTTATTGATCAGATGCTTGAGCGTTTAGCTGGAAAATCTCACTACTGTTTTCCGGATGGATTTTCAGGATATTTCCAGATATGCATTGCCCCGGAAGATCAAGAGAAGACGACATTCACATGCCCATTTGGAACATATGCCTATAGACGCATGCCTTTTAGTCTTTGCAATGCCCCTGGAACCTTCCAGCGGTGCATGGTTTTTATTTTTAGCAATTTCCTGGAACATTGTATAGAAATTTTTATGGATGACTTCACTGTTTATGGGAACTCTTTTGATGATTGCTTGTGTAGTCTAGATAGAGTCCTAGCTAGATGCATAGAGAAGAACCCTGTACTTAATTTTGAAAAGTGTCATTTTATGGTTCGAAAAGGTATAGTATTAGGTCATATTATATCTTAGCAGGGCATAGAGGTTGATAAAGCTAAGATAGATGTTATTACTTCTTTACCATATCCGACATGTGTTCGGGAGGTCCGATCTTTTCTAGGTCATGCAGGTTTCTATAGAAGATTCATTCAGAATTTTAGTAAAATTGCTTTGCCATTGTCTAAACTGTTACAAAAGGATGTTGATTTCCATTTTGATGATGCATGCAAAACAGCTTTTGATAATCTTAAGAAATGCTTGACTTCCCCACCCATTATTCAACCCCCCGATTGGAACCTTCAATTCGAACTTTTATGTGACGCATCTAATTTTGCTGTAGGTGCAGTATTGAGCCAAAGAGTGAATTAAAGGTCCCATGTGATTGCCTATGCATCCAAGACTCTGGATGGGGCCCAAGCAAATTATACAACTACAGAAAAGGAGCTTCTTGCTATTGTTTTTGCTTTAGACAAATTTAGATCTTATTTGCTTGATACTAAAGTCATTGTTTTTACTGATCATGCAGCCTTGAAGTACTTGCTGAAGAAGCCTGATGCAAAGCCAAGATTGATCAGATGGATGCTTCTACTTCAAGAATTTGATATTGACATCCGGGATAAAAGTAGAGCTGAAAACTTAGTGGCAGATCACTTGAGCATAATTAAGGCTCCAAAGGTAAATTCCTTACCCATTGATGATGATTTCCCTGATGAGCATTTATGTGCCATGCATAGTTCCTACCCATGGTATGCAGATTTAGTGAATTATTTAGCTGCTTCTGAACTGCCTGTTGATTTGAATAAACATCAGTTGAATAAATTTAGGAGTGAAGCTAGGTATTATATTTGGGACGATCCATATTTGTGGAGACTATACAGTGACCAAGTAATTAGACGTTGTGTACCTAATGTAGAATTTGATTTTGTTTTGAATTTCTGTCACACACTTGCATGTGGAGGTCATTTGAGTCCAAAACGTACAGCTAGGAAGGTTCTAGATAGTGGATTATATTGGCCTACTTTGTTTCGTGATGCCTTTGCTTTTTGTAAAAGTTGTGCCAGGTGTCAACAAACAGGTAGCATATCTAGGAGAAATGAAATACCACAACATCCCATTTTGTTTTGTGAAGTTTTTGATGTGTGGGGTATTGACTTTATAGGACCTTTTCCTACTTCTTTTGGATTTTCATACATCTTATTGGCTGTTGATTATGTTTCGAAGTGGGTGGAAGCAAAACCCACTAGGACTGATGATTCTTCTGTGGTTGTAGAGTTTGTTCGCTCTTACATTTTCTGCAGGTTTGGTATCCCCAGAGCTATAATCAGTGACCAGGGCACTCATTTTTGCAACTGGAGTATGTATAGCTTGCTTAGCAAGTATGGTGTTGTGCATAAAGTAGCTACTCCATACCACCCTCAAACAAATGGCCAAGCAGAAATTTCTAACCGAGAGGTGAAGCAAATTTTGGAGAAAATGGTGCAGCCAAATAGGAAAGATTAGAGCAAGAGGCTTGATGATGCACTTTGGGCCTATAGGACTGCCTACAAGACTCCTATTGGCATGTCGCCTTATCGGCTGGTATTTGGAAAAGCGTGTCACTTACCGGTAGAAGTGGAGCACAAAGCTTACTGGGCTATAAAGAAATGTCATTTAGATTTGAATGGAGTAGGATCTCACAAGAAATTCCAACTCCAAGAGCTTGAAGAAATCAGATTGGAAGCCTATGATAATGCAAGAATCTACAAAGAAAAGACAAAGGCATTCCATGACAAGATGATTGTAAGGAAAGAGTTTGTTGTCGGCCAAAAAGTCCTACTTTATAAATCTCGCTTAAAGCTTATGCCAGGTAAACTTCGTTCTAAATGGAAAAGTCCTTATATAGTTTCTGATGTATTCCCTTTTGGTGCAGTTGAGCTTCAAAATGAGTAGACAGGAGCTAAATTTAAAGTTAATGGACATCGGCTCAAGCACTTTCACGAAGGAGTTCCAAGCGATTACAAGAAGGAGCTCCAGCTTCATAATCCACCTTAATACCCGGTTGTACTCTTTCCCTTTCCCCTTTTCTATTGTGTTGTCTCTATCCGTTTATTGGATTGTGTGCTGGCATTGAGGACAATGCAATGTTTAAGTGTGGGGGGGGGGATACAAATAAATTTTTGTTTTGTTTTGTTTTGTTTCATTTTGGTTAGTTGATTTTTCTAGTTTCTAGGCTTTTAGTCTCTTGAAGTTTTGTGTTATTTTTCAATTTTTGAAAAAAAAAAGTTATGCTTTTGTGGAAGTTGCGAGTATTAAGGGGATCATAGTTTTAATATATCTTGATTTGATAAGGAATTGACCTTATGTAGAGAATGCAAGTTAAGTGGCAATTAGCTTGTTTTAATGAAATTTAATGATGGTCAATTTACCCTGTGAGATGTTTTGAACCTATTATCTATTCATTTCTAGTGTGTATCCCCTATCTTGCTTTTACTCTAGAACTTGGCTTAAATCTTATTCAAGGCCACATTTATTCATTTTCCATGCATGAAAATGATTAAGGCATTCATTGCTGTTTTATTTTAGCTAGAGCCAAAAAGCTATCCTACATGTGTTCAATCCATTTGTTCTTTGCCTTTTGAGCCATATATATGTTTCCCTTTTTCCCTTTTAGCCATAAAAACCAAACAAATGGATATTTTTCCTACCTTGATCTGGATGTTTTCAATTATTAAGAGCATTATATCTTGTTAAGGTGGATGGAGGTGCATTTTCCACATCATTTATAGGCCAGTTGTTTGTTGCTTATAAAAAAAAAAAGCATTAGAAATACAAAAAAAAAAGAAAGGAAAAGCAAAGCATTTGAAAAAAAAAAAGAGAGAAGAAGAAAAAGGAAAGAAAAGTTATGTTTTTAGTGCATATCTTTTGGTTTGTTGTAATTAAGGCCTTCAGATACATTTGCATTCCATCCTTATTCTTATTTTAAATGCCCTTGATGATTTTTTTGGCATCCAAATTTGCTTCTTGAATTTCCTTCATTTTTTTTGTTTTCCACTTGTTTCATACCTTAGCCCACATTACAACCATAATAAAGACCTTCTGATTCATTCATTAGCATTTGATTTTGGTGGTGGAGATGTAGATGATTGCCAAGCTTATGGTAGTAAGCTTGGGTAGGATGGAATTTGAGAGTAAACACTTCACCCTAAACACTAAAGAGTAAAGTGATAAACACTGATCCAAGTGAGGGACTTTCATTGCATTTCATTTTTTTTATTAAGTGTATTGCCACGGTATTTGCTGCATTGATGCAAGAGATATGACTTGGAGAATTAGCCTATTGATTTGCTTTGAGCTTCCTTGTGCTGAGTGACCTACACAACTCCATATTCCTTGATTCCCTTTCCATGATCTCTTTCTTAGAACTTTAGTCTTCTTGTACCCAGGAGTGCAAAGAGATAAGTGTGGGGGAATTGATAAGTGCTAATTTTCATATATTTTATCCACTTTATTATTGTTTTTAATGATTAATTTGAGCTTAAATGGATTTATTATACAATATTTGAATTTGTGGTTAATTTTTGGAAAATAATACAATTTTGAATTAATTAGGAGAATTTTTGGATTTAAATTGTTAAGATTTTATTCTCCAAAATTCTTTGATGATTAAATATTTTCAATCTTTAAAACACTTTTTAATTTTGTGCAGAATTTTCTTTTGAAGCAAATGATTTGAAAAAAAAAATAAAATGAATTAAGGGAAAAGATTGGATGATAATTCTATTTTTATTAATTTCTGATAATGGCAATATTGTAAATAATATATTAGGTTTTTACATTTGTTTTTTTTTTGTTCTCTTGGGCAGAAAAAAAACGCAGCAGCTAAGGGCTTAAATAGGAAGAAAAGTTCTAACAGAGAAAGCTGGAGAATAGGAAGAGATCACGTGGAGAGCTGGGGGAAAATTCGAATACAAAAGCTATGGGTTCTAGAGTAAAGAAGAAGTAGCAAATGCAGAAGCCACGAAGAGTTGCTGTTCAACGTAAAAAGCAAGCGCAGAAAGCACGAAGAAGCTGAGCAGTACGTGAAAGCTTGCATGGTAAATTAAAGGGAAGCTAAAGGAGCTACAAGTACAGAACAAACTCGAGCAAACTGAAGGGGCTGCAGTTCAACGTGGTGCAGAACGTATTTGCTATAATTTTTACGTGGAAAACAAAGCAAGCATGCAGAAGGTAGGCTGGAGTTCAGGCGAGAAACACAAGCTGAATGGTGCATGAAGAAGAAGGAACCAGACCTGGAAACGCAGTGAATGCAGAGAAACGCTGAAGGTGACTAGCTGTTGGATTCATTCCATTCGGACACACAAAGATGAGTCTCGAGCTAAAAATAGAGCATGATAAAAGGAAGATAAATTCGTGAAAAGAAAGCAGTATGTGGACTGGATGGAGCATGAAGAACAGAGCAAGACGTGGTGAAGAAGGCTGAGAAGACGCTAGCTGGAGAACGAGGAGGAATCACGTGGAAACCATGCTGAAATTTATGTGAAGAAGCTACAGAAACAGTAGAAAGAATATGTGGAATATAATAAAATAAAAGAAACGTGGAAGTCACAAGCAAATTCAGAACCACGTGAATAGTGAAGAAGAGTTCAGATCCAAGCATAATACGCACGAAGGAGGCTGCATGTGAGCATGTGGAATCATTAAAAGAATTCATGTGAGAGGAAGCAAGCGTCCAACACATTCACGTCTCTACAAGTTATTCACGCCTCTAATTTATCGCCCAGAGTCTATTCCATTCACGCCTCAATATCTTAGCAATTCCTTGCCTATATATAGAATCATTCACTCATCAAGGAAAAAGCGTGGTTTTCAAACGAAGAAAGGGAGAACAGAATAGAAGAGAGGCGTGGAGAACGAGATTTCTGGGAGAGCCTGGGACGTGCAGAACGCGAGAACAATCCAGAGAGCATTCTTTCGTGATTTATCCATGGCTAATGCAAATTCCATAAACTCTCCTCCAATTAAAATCTCCATGGCAGCTTGAATTAACCATGGTGGCTAGCTGAAGTTTTGGAAACTCTCAGATGAAGATTTGAGCCCCATATTTTCCCACAAATTGGATAAATATTCCTTGCTATATCTTTTAAAATTCCAGCATTAAATCTTTTATTAATTTGACTAGGTTTAGTTGATTGATTTAGGAATTTAATTGCTGAAAATTTATTGGATTAATTTGTTTTATGAATTGAATTTCATTTTGGAATTTTGATTATGATCATCATGTGTTTATAAAAATTCCAGAATTAGTACTGTGCAATTTACTTTCAAATTTCTCTTGATCTTGAGTTAATTAATGCAATGGTTATAAGATTAATTAACTAGAATTTATGTGCAATTAATTGTTTGAGGAATTAATTAATCTAATTGGTCAATTAGTATCTTAAGTAAATTGTGCATGTGATTCTATTAATCAATTGAATTTGGTTAAAGTGTGTTCTTGTTCTTAATTCAATTAATTAGTTATTCAAGGTTTCTTGTGGTTGCAAATTCCTTGTATAATTAATAAATTGAACCTTGGATGGTTATTCAAGAATCTTTATAGGGAATACACTAAAGAGTAAGGAATTAATTCCAAATTTGGTAAACTAAATCAAGGGCAAGGATAATTGAATTCTAAGGAGTCCAATACAAAGCTAGCTACCATATTCTCTTAATTGTTCATCTCATTTAGTTTTAAGTTCTTTTGATTTTTGTCAATTAAATTTAGTTCAATGAAATTCTAGTACTTCAACCCCCAAAATAAGTTTCAAGTAGCAATACTTAGAATAACCCTTCCATAAACAAATTAAGGCATAAACTCCAAGGGAGATGACCTAGGATTGCACCATTAACTACAAAATATATTTTATCAACCTAGTTTTATTTTGAGGGTTGCGTGACGAGCCACTCACTATGAAATTTTATAGACAGAAACTAGACATTCACAATGACTTGTAGCAACTAGAAGCACCTCATTTGGAGGTCTGAGCTAAGAGATATAAATTTTTGAATTTCTAGAACAGCAACAGTAGCGGAACACTACCTAAGTCATTGTTCCATTGAATTCCAGTAGCTAAACGTGTTTTTTTTGTTTGAATCTATTTTTACCATAAATCCAGCATATATAACTTTCCAAATTGGTATCATTTTCATGGATTGGATTTTTTTGGAATTAATTGGATATTTTTGAAGTTTATAGCAAACACTTGCATCAGTACCAGTACCTGTCTGAACCTTTGCACCTTTTGCATGTCAAAAGTCTTCTGTGTTATGTTTCATGGCCTAGACATATTTTTAGCATAAAGTAGACATCTGTAGTTTTCCATAATGCCATATTATGCTTGATTTTGATTTTTTTTGGAATTAATTGAGAATTTCCAAAGTTGGTGACAGAATTGATAAAATGCTGGCTGAAAATATAAGTGTGAGTTTGATGCTCCCCTTTGATTTCCATGAGTTGTAGGCTAATTTTGGTGATGTAAATGAGTTGTATTCATGTAATTAAATATGAGAATGTGATTTATGAGCTCATATGGTCCGTGTGATACCGAATGGAAGTTTTATACGCGATGCAATGCTAAATAAGACATTATTTTAATACCATTTTCCATTCCCTTTGTGCAATTCATCGTGTAAGACTTAGAAATGATAGGAAGCAAGCTAAAAATATATGGTGTTACACTTTAATCATCCACGAGAAATGGCAAAACTCTTTTAGTTCTCATTAGGTACATAGTCTAGACCAAGACTCACTTAGAGCATCTAGGGAAATTTTTCTTCAATTATAAGGTTATAAATGGCCTAGATATGAATTATGAACACTAAAGAAACAATTGGTTTGAATTTAGAAGCCTTATTTTGAAAGGTGAAAAATTTATCGTTCAATTATATATAAGAGGCAACTTGGTACTAGGCTTCTTGAATTGAGTTTATGATAGCTCTAATGAGTTCTAATAGAGTTATATGACTTATATTGGGTGAGATTTTGGAGCTAAGATATTGATTTGCAAGAGTTACTTCATTATTCCATTTAATTAAACCATATGAAAGCCTAAAGTTCTAGTTAACTTGGATAAGGCTTAAATGAGTACAAACACGGTTCCCTTGATAATTTTGTGCTTCATTTGATGTGTCTAGGCCAAGTAAGTGAGGTGTCACTCAAGTGTAGGTGTGAGGCCGAGAGACCAAGCCAAGAAACAATGGAAAACTAAGTGAATTCTTTTGTTAAGATAGCTCTTCATCTATTTTTGCATGTGTATGTTGATTTATTGAGTGTTCTTGGATTACTTGTATGTAATAATTACAAATGATGTGTATTGTTGATTGTTTGATAATTATATGTAATTTCATGGCATTTGATTGCATTTGAAATTTGTTTGATTCTTAAATGGGTGAGGTTGTACTAAAAGTCTCTTAAATTAGGTGAAGTAAAGCCAAGAATCCCTAAATATAGATGAGATGCCAAAAGTCTCATTTGTGAGTAAGACTAAGTCAAAAGTCCTTAAAAAAAAGAAACTAAACCAAAAGTCTCAAATTGTTGAGTGAGGTTAGACCAAAAGTCCTTAGAACTTGTTTTGCTCTTAATAGGGCCATGTGATTCCTTATGCATGAATATGATTGATATTTGTTTGTGTAATGTGCATACTTGCTCTCTTTGACCTTGAGTATACCATATATGTGTGCTTGAATAATGAATGAGTTATTGGAATTCTTTGAATCTCATTTTTTTCCATATTTAGGTAATTCTCAAGGAAGCAAGGATGGTAAGCAAAGAGTATAAGAAGCACTACTTTGACACTAGTTTAGGTTTTAATGTACATCCTTGCATGTATAATGATGTATATGTATATATATATTTTGAGATGTGATCATTCCCATACACTCAAAAGCATGAGACTATGGTGTACAAACTATTTTTGGATGTAAATATATGATATTATGCAATTTGACCATTTGAGTTCTTAAATTTATATATGTATAATGGCAAGTGGGAGTGTGATTTCGAGTTGTATAACTTTTGGACATGTTGGATCAGTTATATATGTTGTATTTGTCATTTAAAACTTGCTTAAATGAAAACATGGCATAACATGGCACAATAAAGACCAATTGGAACCAGATATAGCACTTTTTGAGCCACAAATTGTCCTTGAACCAAAAATAGATTAAAAGGTTGGCTAAATTTTGGCAAGCACTTAGAGTTCATCTAGAGCTTTACACAAAATTAAAGAACACAATTTTTAAAACTCTATAAAATTTCTTATGAATTTTCTAAAGTGGCTAAAAAGTGCAGATTTTCTAGTTTACTGTTCATATAACCAGCTGCTATTTTTCGTGGCTTTTGGTAGACTAATAAATTTTTTTTGACTTAAAATTTTTACAGTAGATAGTTCTCATTATAAGCTTTCTATAGCCAACGAGTTTGCACAAATCAGAATTGTGTAACTCAAGTTATAATTTTTCAATATTTAATGCATATTATGTGCCAAAGTTATGAAATTGTGTATATGAAGCAAAATCCGAATGTTAAGCTTCTTTTTGAGATATTCTAATCCTAACAAACTTGTTTGGCATAAAATTGAGAATTTCTATAATAAAAATAATTATTTGTTCACAATTAGAGAATTTGATACTTTAGCAATGACGAATTCTGCGCCAAAAGTATTAATGTGAGTGATCAGTGTCACAAAAAGAATATGGTATGAGATGTACATACATTTCTTGATGGTATGATAATTGTGCCCATAATCTACATATTGGGCCTTAGCTACAAGGGTTTAGGTTGATCCAAATGGGTTGGGTTTCCATAAAAATGAAATTGGGCCTCTATAAATGAGTTTGGGTATAGATAAATTAATCATTAGACTAAATTAGATTATCAATCCAATTAAATTCAAATATATAATTCTATTTTATTTTTCTCCAAAAATTACCAAATAATAATTATTTGTCTTTAAAATGTTCAAAATAATCCTCTCCTTAAAAATTTCTATCTTCCATAATATTCTTAAATTTCTCTTAATAATTCCTTTGTTCTCTATAATTACTCCTAATTAATTTTGGGATATTATACTTCTAGACTACAAATGTATATAACTAAGCAACTTTTAGTCCTTAGGCATAGAAGTTACATCCATATATAAAGAAACAAGATTATTTACTTTAACAGAGAATAATGCCCACACATTTGGCTTGCTTATAAAGCTTAGCTCCTACACAGAATATTGCAAATCAATACAAGTGATCAGATGGGAAGCGTATACAAATAATACATGGATTGCTGTTGGACTTTGATAGCTAACATGCACTTTCCCACTTGTGGGCTTAACACCATAATCAACATCCTCACTTGTCACTCGTACAGCTAGACAATTGACCTTTTAAAACATAATAAAATATTCTCGAATTAGGAAAAATAAAGTTATTAATTATGCAAAACAATAATTAAAAATCATTTGTTAAAACAAATTTTTTAAAAGATAGATATAACAGTGACATTGCAACATTAATATACACTATGCAGCTAGAATTCGAAGTGTCACATTATTAGACACGTATCAAACAAAAACCATATCACTCTGTTTTAAAGCATTAGTAAAAAAATAGTATAAGCTAAAGTGTGTTTGCCTTAGGAGGAGGGCTTGGCTACATGAAGAAGAAGAAAAGTGTCCTGGCTCTGTACTGCATGAGAGAGAACCCAAAGCACCTTTAGATTCAAGGCTAGAATCCACAACCACCATTATCTTATTCTCATCTTCATATGCATTTTGTCCAACAGGAACACCAAAAGCTATTCCCATTATTTCCAAGAGTACCACCATAAGGGCCTACTAGATTTGATTATATGATAGGCAAACCACTGTAATCCATAAAAACTTTCAAGAAAAAGGACGCTGATAGAAAGAAAATGTAACAAAAGATACATACCATTTCTCCTATCAATATTAGTAGTGTTTGCTAGCTTTGCTCTTAAGTTTTTCCACTCCTTTGCCATAGAAACATAATTCAAACAGTGATATCATGCCTCCAGTTGGAACATTTGGTCAAATATTGCTCAATTATCATTATCTAGTTATTCTAAAACTAAAAATTTTAGTTAATCATAATATAATTATATTTTTTCAATTAGCATAATTTTTTCTTGTGAAGCTTTTACTCAAACACATGGTAGGCATGATAAAATTTATTCAAGAATCATAAACAGCGATGAGAATTTTAAAGCTCAATTAGAATACAAACGTTTAATAAATGAGAAAGCTCACATTTCAAAACTTCAAAAAAATATATGGTTCTACAATGTTCAAATGAAAATGATAGGAACGAAGAATTGATTAACAAACGAAAGGAGAAGTCACAGCAGTTTTAGAACTTGCAGAAATTCCTTTCAGCGTGGAATGCTGCTCAAGAGGTCCAAGAGAGATGTCGATGTTCTCCATAATAGCCAGAACCTTCAAAAATTGAAGAGACACGACGAGGGATAGGGGAAAAGTGTTCTGATTTTAATACCTTATTCGTAAATAGTGTTACGTCTGTTTGTCCATCATTCGTCATTTCCAAGAGACTTGACATTGGAGAGTTGATGACAAGCTTGATGATATTCAGCAACATCAGTTCATGACAACCCTATATATCTGCGAACAAAGAAGATGCATGAATCACTTCATTGCAAAAATAGGGATCTTTTTTTTGTGGTAAAGGATATTATCTAGCGCGGCAAAACTGAGAAATGGGGAATTTTTTTTTTAATGAACTTGAAATGGAGGGAAATGAATTTTATTTTTTGCAGACTTATTTTTTGTGGCAATAAGATTAATTGCTAGTATATTTATACCTATTTTCAGTCGATGAATATTTGCCACTAATAGTTTAATTTTGAGAACCTATTAACAACAATAAGATTTTAGCAGTTAATTGATTGTTACTAAAAAATGTTTTAGTGTAGTGTAAAACTTTGGCAAATAATTCCGTTTTATATTTCTTTTTGAGTTGAAATGGATTCCATCTCATATTTTATGTGATCTTTGTTGTAATTTTTTATAGGGAAAGTTCAAATTGTTACTGCAAAAGTCATCACTAGCCCTACGAGGACAAACGACTCAAGAAACAAGGAAGTTTAAGGATTTGCTATATTTTTTGTTACATAAGAGAGTCAGGTTTGTATTTGATATGAACTATTTTAGATTGAGTATTATGTATTTTCAAATGATTTTGTTGTAATGATATTGGTTATTATTTGAGGTTTCAAGGATTTGTGGTTCTAATCTTTTATAAGGTTATCAAATACATTTGAAGAAAAAGAGGTTTTAAACTCTGAATATTAAAAAGAAAAAAATTGTAATTTTTTTGTGTTAGTGACTTTTTATGGTGACAAGAAATAATCATCCCTAAATGTCACCGCCAATAGTTACTTTTAGTGATAACATTAAATAGCCACTATTAAAAAATAATATAAGTGTCCATAAATGTTACCTAATAAATAATAATGACTTTCAATGGCAATTAACGTAGGTTACTATTTAAAGCTTTCCTTTAGTGGCAACTTCCCTCTAGACATAGTCTAAGATAACTTTTGACGATGACAATAGTAGTTTTTGGACAATAAAAGTTGACACAAAAATTATTTTTGCTAAAAACTTTTTTTGTTGCTGCCAAAAACCTTTAATAACAAAATTATTACCTAGTACTTAGTGCCTACCCAAAAGTTACCATCAAGACCTTTGGTCGTGCCCTTTTTACATTTGGTGGCCACAATCATCGCCAAAAGTCAAATTTGTGTAATAAGTCTCCACTCGGTTTTGAATTAGAGAAGTTGAAAATGATGAATCAACATTGACTAAAACCCTTAGCCTTCCAAGCGAATGATGTGGGTTCAATTCCTGCTACTGGCTTTTATTATATTTCCATATTCTATTCAAGTCCATATTTTTGTGTTATAGAATTAATTTATTTTGATTTAGTTATTTATTATTTATTTAACATAGGATTTTATTAATATCTAACTAATTCATTTTTTTAATGAATAACTAATTAATCTAGTTATTTAGTTTTGAACTAAAAATCTTAAAAAACAGAATAGAACTCAAAAAAGAAAATATAATTCTTCAACTCGTTTGAATTAATTAATCTAATTAATGTAAACATATAAATGCAATTGATCATTAAATTGAATACACAGTCCTTGGATCACGTATATCACTTTTCCAAATAGAGCAATAAAAAAAATTGAAAAAAGTAAACATCCATTGTCTAATGGATAGACAAAGCTTCTCCCAAATAACCAAGTCTATTTTGGGGTTGTTATTATTAAAATCCCAGAAAAAAAAATTGGCAATTGATAAATCAATTTACTTTGTAGTATTTTTTAGGAAGTTCAAAGTATGAAAGTTGATAAAACATAGTTTGAATTGACCACTAATTGATTAAAGTCAACCTGAAAGCATTTTTGACTTCCAACACTCTAATTTTTCTTAGATCTTTGCAACCCCTTCTTTATAGAGTTTTGTTTTATTTCTCCCAATATCTACCCAGCTTCTTAAGAACTTCCCTAATCTGGCTTTAAAATTAGCTCATTTGTAGTCTCTTTCCTATATACTCTCGTTCCGCTCAACGAAATGATGTAGCATTGCTGTGCATTGATGAAACTTGCATAGCCTTATAACACCAGCTCGCAGATTGGTTAGTCAATTCAAAGTTTGGATTCAAAATTATATAGCATTGTGCATTAATTAAAATGCTACTTTCCCTTGACAAGATCTAACAATGAAATGTTAGTTTAATTGATAGAATCAAATTTGTCTACGCACAAATTTTTTTTGATTTGATTTGTTATTCAATATTCATTAATTATAATGAATTATACTTTAGAGTTGACATAACTTAATTATTTATCTTCTAATTTTTTTCAGTAAAAAATGAAATATTACGAAACTAGTGAATCAATGTAATATGCCTTTGGGACCTATTGGTGTATTGATCTCATAACTAATATAAAAAAAATTAAATTAAAAGTAAATATAAGATGTTATATGAGAGAGTAAGATGTTATTTAATTTTCTGTTACTTTTTTTATATATGTATTAATTTTGTAATAAAAATAATTATAATTTTTTATTCAAAAAGGTTCATTAAAAAATAATTAAACTTAGAATTGACATGCACTTTTATTATAAGTAATTCAACAATTTAAAAAGTATGACACATACAAATTGTCAACATTTAAGTAAAGTTAGAATTATTAACATTTCATTATCCATTGAGGACTAACCTATATTTGTTAGGAACCAAAATGATGATTACTCAAGACATAAATAACCAAAGTTAATTAAGATCTTTTCTTAGTAACTCTTTACACGGATCAAATGAAACTAATAGGGGAAACTACTTATAATCCCTTTGAACTATAGCCTAATTAATTACGATCTTTTATATAAATTTTAAAATGTGACATTTTACCTAAATTTCTAAAGTATAATGGAAAGTGAAAAATGTTACATATCAACTAAAACTTATATATAAAAATGTTACAAGATTGTCATGTATTACCTTGTCTCTGTGCATCTTTCCTAAATTTTCCCTTGCACGATTTTTTGACATGCATTTCTCCCCAAGTTCTAAGTTTCTGATATGTTAGTTTTAATTTATATGCAACGTTTTCACTTTTTGTAATAGTTATGGAGATAAAATGTCACGTTTTAAGGTTCATGTATCAAACTTGTAATCAGATGGTTATATATAGTTTCCCAAACTAATAATCAAGACTTCCATTTGGTAATGTACCTAGCTATTCATAGAGTTGGAGAGTTAAGATGAATTTCAAAATTAGATAATGGCTTGATGGAGGATGCATTCAACAACCGATGTTGAAAAATAATAATAGCTCGATCTCCAGTTTATTCAAAAGGGCAAAAAGAAAAAGAAAGAGAATGTTTCAAATGCTCATGTATATACCGCCAACGATAAGTTTTGGTAAGTTTGGGACTCAAAGAAAAGAGTGGTTCTGTTCCAATCAATTTAGTTGAAAGAGGCCAAAGCAATCAGAATGTTCCTTAAAAATCCAGATAACACCAATTAAGTTTAATTTCTTTATAGACTCTCCCTCCCCCCCCCCCCCCCGGAAAAAGTTTTCTAATACACAGTACTTCTTTTAATCATGTTCCACTTTTTGACTTGATGGAAATCTCATATATAAACTTTCACTGTAGGTTTAATGCAAACTCCAACTAATTAAGTTTCCCCAATTCTGATACTTGCTCCAAAAGTCTTTGATTCCCACTCAATAATTGTTTTTTCATTGTCGCTTTTTGAATTTTCTTACCCACGCCAATGACCACACGGTCTAGTCGATTTCTTTTGAATACGACCCTTTTTGTCAAAGTGAAAATTTCTTGCCGTAAGATAAGCAAAAGTCTTATAATTCTCACTTATTTAGGAAAAGAATTTGCTTAATCATGGTTTTTCCAAAGTGTGGGCTCTATTCGTACGGCGCTGTCGGATGTCATTAAAAAAAGAAAAGAAAGAAGATCATTAGCTAAGTTAAAAGTTTAAGCGAACCGAAAATTTAATTGACCCTTTAAATTTTTAGGTTTGTTTAAATTTTTTAACTCTAATTATTGAAAATTAATAAATGTATAAATTAATGTTAAAAGTAAAAAAATTGTTGCACATTAATTTTTTAATAAGTGATTCAAGAATGTAAGAATGATTAATTCACAAATTTATTATTTTTTAAGATTAATTTATATATTTCTAATTTTCATATACTAAAGTAAATAAGTCTAACAATTCATTAACCAAATTACTAATATAATCTTAAAAATTTTAATTGCCATTGGGCTCGCCCTGATAAATGCATTGCACTTTGTGGTAAATATGATTAACTACAGAGAAATACAGTTGTTAAAGCAGCGATTTGTAATCATAAGTTAGATATGGTTATGAACAATAATATTTTGACCATTATTTCCATATCAAATCATATTCATTCGGTTTTCTTTTGCATTTTTTCTTTTACGGTTAAAGTGTTCATTTTCTCAGAATTTGTTTTATTAATTAGTAGATCGTCATCTTGAATTTTTATTTTTCATCATTTACTTATGAGATAAATTACGGAAGGCAAGGCAAAATACAAATTAAATATAATATAAGATATTTTTATTGGTTTAGTTTGTTAAAAGTTAAACCCCCCAAAAAAAATTAACGTCAAAAGAGAACTATTGCCCTAGAGTTTGACCCAAGTGACAACTATCCAAAACAAAGCATCAATCGATCTTGATGCATAGGAGTTTGATTTTTCGCTCTTCCTCTCCTTCCTAATTTGACTCTCATCGGAGTTTCTTTTGAACTGAAAATAAGAAAATTTTATTGTGCATCTTTCTATTTTGACTATATATATATATATATATATATATATATACTATTGTGCTAAGACGATATCTAAATTAATTTGTGCGTACAATGTCGGCTTTCAATAATATATAATTTTATTTTGGCAAACAAAGAATAAACGCATAATTTGATCCGTCAAAAGTACACTTTCCAATACTTTTTGTCTTTTGATTTATTCTAATTTGACGAAAAGTAGAGTAAATACACAACTTGAATCCTCGAAAAATATATTTTCTAACGCTTTAATTTTTGGATTTATTTATTTATATGAGTTAATTATTTAAAATTTATAATTTGCTAGATGATAACTTTAGTTCTTTCATTAAACCGAATTATATCTTTATATTTTATTTCAAGAGACTAATTTAATTCAATAAATATGTTTGGCAAGTTACAAACTTCAAACAACTAATTCGTATAGAACAATAAAACTAAAAAATCAAAATGGTATATTTCTTTAAAATAGATTTTCTATAATTAACAGAGGTAAGAAAATCACCAAAAAGTCCATTACAGTGGATTAGTCGTAGAAAATTAACAACATTAAAATTTAAACCTAATTATGACAAGGTACCTAGTCCCACATTAATTCTCCATTAAGCCTGGCCAAGCTTTGGTATGATAGTGAAATGTATTAAAACAAAAAGAAGAGATGGTCGGTTGGATGCATTGGCAACAGCCACAAAATGATCATATTGAGGAAAATTAACGTTGACCAGAGAAAGACTTGTTGAGTCTTTAGATAGCATTCTTTGTCGTTAATTATGGATTTCAAGGGTCTCTCGTATTAGACAGCATCCAGCGAAAGGGGACAAAGGGAAGGAGGACCAAACGACCCGGTCTTATTAATTTATATACCGATTTTAGGATTGCTACTGGCTTTATGAATTTTGTTTTCTTGATTCCCACGTTTACATTGATGATAATAAGAAATAGAGTAAATTATATAAATTTCTCTTTTATTTTTAAAATATATGCAGATCTTTTTTGAAACAAAAAATTATTTTATATTTTAGTTTAACTTTAAATTTTTTACTAAAATACCTTTTATTAACTTAGATATATATTTTTTAAACTAAAAAAAATAAATAGATGATAGTTGGGTAAAATAATTTGAACTTAGACTAAAATATTGGTTAGCATTTTGTTTCATAAGAAATTTGGGTATATTTTTAAAATGAAAAAATATATATGTAATTTCAACAAAAATAAAAAATATTTATGTAATTTACTCTAAAAAATATAATACAATAAGCCTTGTAGTCAATTAAAAAATAATCAAGTTACAATTGATGCAAAGTTATCAACTAATTTTATTGCCAATAACTTTATTAAATTATGAAATTAATCAGTGGATGTTGTAAAGATAAAAATAAGTTGATACACTGGGGTTGAACTTTTATCTCTCTTTCCATTCTTCACTCTCCCTCATATCTCTTATATATGTATTAATAAGATAAAACTAAAAATAATCTTTTACTTCCTTAACTTTATGTCAAATTTTAATGTCATCCCTTAATTTTATAATTTTATTTTTCTTAACTTTACCTCATATTTTATGAGTACTTATATTTTTTAATTTTATTTTGTTCTAATTTGATCTATTAATATCTACATCATGTTTCATATTTTTTTCTTAATTTCATATTGTTCCAATTTTAATCATTTAACTTTCAAAAATTACTCAAATATTCCTTTCACTCTAACTCCATACAAATGGTTAATAGAAAATTTTTACGTGACCTTTTAGTAACTTAAATATCTTTGCCAACTTGCACTATATCAAAAGCTATATTTACCAATTGAACTTTCAATTCATAAATTTAAAATTTTAATCGGAAATCATTGAATTCCAACTGAAAATTCAATCCAATAATTTGTCAATTTCTTTCATTCTCAGTATTTTATTATAATTGTAATTTAATTAGAATACAATAGATTTTTCCTTTTCTCTCCCTAGTCATATCAATGACAGCTTTTTAATTTTCAATTACAATTTATATTTAACATATAATAAATAAATAATTTTAATAAAACTTTAATCAATCAAAATTAATTAATAAATATTATTAATAAAATTGATATGAATGATAAGTAAAAAATTTTAAAAATTACATTAAAAAATTATTAATATTTATTTAATTATTTAAGAAAAATAAATTATAAATTTTTATGAAAAAATTTTGGTTAAAAAAATTATACACATTACAAGTCTGTAGGAAATACTGTTTCTATCAAAAATCTTTCCGATAGACATCGACCAAACTTTTATCGGAATTAATTCTTGACAAACCTTCTATAGGAATTTTTTTAAAGCTCTTTTTTTCTCTTTTTTTTTTATTTTTTGATATAATGATTCATGTAATAAATTTTTTTATAATTTATAATAATTTATGTTGTATTTATTTTACTTTATTTGTATATATTATTATTGTTATGCATTTTCTCACGTCCAGTTCATTATCCTTTTCATTTTTGGCTATCTAATAAACACTTTTTATCTTAGTTTCAATCTTCCTTTAGTAAACCATATAAGAAAATAATAATAATAATCAAAACAAATCCTTGATTCTTCATGTTCAATTTCTTCTTCTTGTCTAGATAAGAAAAAAAAATTGATAATCAAAATGGATTGTAAAATTAAATAAGAAAAAAAAAATAAGAAAAAACCCCCAAACACAGTAGCAATAAAAAGATTTATCCATGTTACAAATAGATTGGTATACTTGGGGAAAAAAAAATAGCTGACGTAGGAAGAAAAACCAAATACATTAATAATCAAAATTGATTCCTATCAATCAATAGATTCTAATATCAAATCAAAACTTCAATACAAAATATTGCAACTAAATGTAAAAAGTTTTACCTACAAAAAAATGAAATCAGTAATAGAAAAATGAAAAATAAACCAGAGAAGAGAGATACTCATAGACGAAATGAGAAAGAAATGAATGAAAAAAGAAACCTGAAACTCAGAGAAAAATGACGAGGTGATTTAACTAGTCAAAAATGTTTAACAGATGAAATGAGAGAAAAGAGGGGGAAAAAAGATCTCTAGAAGAGATGAAAGGAAGAGAAAAAAATTCCAAAGGAATGAAAGGAACAAATTTTTTGAGGATTTGGAGGGAAAAAATGAATTTTGCTCCATTTTCATTTCACTCCTTTTATTATTTCACCATTTTATTTTATTGCTTCAGGCATTTTAATTTTTTTGGTATAATCTACCTTAACTTAAAATAAATAAATTATATGCATTATTAACTTTAATAAATATATATCATTATTAAATTTAGTATTTGAATATATGATCTATAAATTTATGAAGTAACAAAATATCAAATAAACAAAATAAGAATTAAAAAAAAATCAAGATGATATAATATTCCTTCAAATAAAATTACATAAATTAATGTACATTAAAAAATTAACAATCACTCTTCTTCTTCCTCCTCCTCCTTCTCCACCTCTCCCTTCTTCTCCCCCTTATTAGCTTTTTGAGTATGAGACATATCTGTTTAATATCTAAAACTTGAATCACCTTCATATTAACTTTGGTATTGTTTAAAAAAAAATTAATTGTTACACAAGTGCTTCAATTTGTCTTCTTCGTTCTTCATGCAATGTTATAACTTTAAGTTGAAAAGGCCGAAAAATTATTTTCTTATCATTTCTTGTATATATTGAGAGTGATTGCACGCTAAGCTTTTAGAGACTGGAAGTATTCAAACATTAGATTTCTAATTATATTATGTGATATACTCCATAAACCATGCACGAGGCCTTTTTTCTTTCATCTCAAAGCCTTTATCCATAAATCTAGTTTTGATATATTTTCTCCTATACTTTCTGTCACATTTTCTTTCTTCTTGATACTTATTTTGAAATTGAATAAAAGAAATCAAAATCATAAAATTATAATAATTTATACAAATTAAAATATAAAAAGGCACTTACATATACAATTATAGGCTTTTTATCCACCCAAACACCACCTAATTTATGAGTCTTAAGAAAAGCCTCAAAATGTGTCAAGTCTCCCCCAATTCTTATACCTGGAAAATAAAATTTTATTAGTTAAATAGATATTTAAAATAATAATAATTTAGAAAAATAAAATAAAATAAGTTATCAATCTCCTTGTGTATTTAAGCATTGAAATATAACCTCTTGTATGTTGAAATGAACCAAATTTAGAGATGGAGGCTCTATTTCCTTTTATTTGTGCCCTTCTTGATTGGAACTCTTTAGTAGCCCACTTTCTACATAACTCATCCCAAATGGATTCTCTAATCCATTCAAGTTTTTTTTCCTAAATTTCTAAGCACCACTTATTAGATCTCTTAAATGATCAATTACTTTTTTCTTTAAATTTAAATAAATTTGATTGTGGTCTTAAGACTCCAATGGTAATATTTCTATTAAAAATAAAGGTTCCAATTATTAATAAATCACCTAAAATTTTATAAAAAATATAAAGTTTGATATTCTTGAGGAATATTTCTCTAACTATTCCAAACCCTTTCATATTTATTTTTAAAAATATTTATCATGTAAGAATAACATGTATCATTATTTGGTCTAGATTTGCATAAAATAAATATGTATTAAGTAAATTTATAAATAATTAAAAGTTATAATGAATTTAAATAATATATAAAAATTAAATTGAAACTCATTGTTGTCTAGTCTAATAAATTATTTTTCTTAGAGCTAGTGCTTTAAGTCTCTTCAGGCATTGAGGGAGGAGTGTTTTAAGGTCGTGATTGACCTCTACTTGATGATGTTTCTCGTCAAGACATTTAGATAAAATAAAAATTACATAATTTAAGAGATAACAAAAATCATCTAGATAAAAATTCTTTTAAATATAATATCAAAATAATTAAATAAAATTAGTATACATGAACACTAACTTTTGTACAAAGAAGAGATTGATTAAGGAATAGGGGAGAGTGAGAGAGAGTGAGAGTCTAAGAGCATGAGAGAGATAAAAAGCTTAGTGTATATGATGCTTTAGTGTAAAATGAGAGGCTATATACACAAAATTTAAAAAGTATAAATAAAATATTGATATTTAATTTATTCAAACTTCAATTATATTGCTCAGACTACATTGCTTAGATGAGGGTCTTGATTCCATCAATATTACACAATTCACACAAAGATGTCGTGAAGTAAAGATAAAAAGTCCTATCATAAATGAAAAATTAAATACATAAATTTATTACAAATTATTTTTTTTAATTTCATTATAATTGTTATTTTCATTATAATTGTTATTATTATTATCTTGGTTATCTTGACCATATTTGTTAAGATCAAAATAACTCTTATAAGTATTGATTTGACCTTGTAAAGATGAAATAGCTATATTATTTTCTTGGAATTGCAAGTTAAGAGAGGACAACACACTCGCAACATCTAGATGTAATGTCCTTCTAGAAAATACAGCTTCCCAAATGCTTGAATAATTTTGGCATCAAACTCAATATCTCTGTATCTAAGTCTAGAGGTTGGATCTCCATCTATTAGATGTGACATACTTTTGAGATTATAGACCATCCCATTAGCATTTTTTCCTCCTGCAGTTTTCATTCAAAGCTTTATTTTTTCTGATAATTATTTTGATGATAATTGTTATAGAAAAGTGGAACTATCTTTCCTCACCTTTAAGGTTGATATAATTATTTTGCACAAACATTCCATATACTTGAATTTGTATGGCAATGATACACAACATTAAGGGAAAATAAATCATTTAGTCCTTATCTTTTACATCAATTTTCAATTTGGTCCTGGGGATCTTTTTTCTTAAATAACTCCATATAATTTTATTTCTTTACATGTTTAGTCCCTATAGTTTACAAAATTTATATCCTACTCCCTACAAGTGACAGGTGGCATAATGGCATATTGACTAGGCATCCACATGTTCTATAGCATATGAGGTGGACTGCCATGTAGATGAATAGGTTCACCAAGCTGCCATGTAGATGAAAATGTGTTTCTAAACATTGACATAAGAATAAAAAATGGAAGACACAAAACACACTTAGCCTTAGAAAATGAATAAATTTGTGTGACTACAAGTGAAGGGTCATTGAGAGTGCCATGACATTGCTAGGGTTTGGACACATGTGTTGGATCGATAAGAAACACAAGCACTATTGGTAAGGGTTTGGTTCTACCCATGTTCATCTTCTCCTTTTCAAGCTACATTTAGAGTGTTCTGATTTCAAGTAGGCACCATTCTTCTACATTGTGTAGCCCTTTTTTTCTATAAAGAAGGGTAGTATAATTTGGAGCTGTCTTAACATTTTATACTATTAGGCCTTTTTATTTTTCATTTTTTCTATGAAGTGTGGTAAAAAAATTTTTTATTTTTATTTAAGCATGAAAAAAGAAGACCAGTAAATTGGAGGGCCCACCAATAAGGTGCCTACTTAGTATTTTTTATATGAAGGGGCCTAGCATAACGCCATTGGATCTTTATGCTCCCTTTGGTTATATACTCTATTTATGGTGTAAGATGTGTGGCTAACATTGTGGTGCATGATTCTTAGTTATTTACTTGATAGACATGTGATAACCAGTTGGTATATACTTTATGCCATTTTAATTACTTATAATGTGCATTACTAATAGTGTACTACGGATATAGCATTACTTTAATCGTGGTGTAATACTAATGAAGTGCATTACTATAGACTAAATAGAGTACATATAATAATGTACTTAACACTTTGATCATTGTGCATTACTATTTATAACCTATATCATTAGTTATTCATAGTAAACTTATTGTCTTTGTTTGAACATGCTTGTTTTGTAGATACCATTGTGTGGAGGAGTCAAATGGATACAAAAAGACATCACATTGACATGATTGGTGTAATCAATAAAGAGATGAATGTAGATGGTGAGGATGTGCAACAAGAGATAGATAGTGATGGCAATACTATTGGTATCCATTTTGATGACAGTGAGGATGAAACTAACAAAGACTATTTTGATTAGTATGTTAACAAAGATGTGGTAGAGGAAATTAGTGGAGGTAGCCGTGTAGATCAATTTATCATCCATAGCCATGATGCATCATTAGAAATAGTTCCTATCTTTATGCCAGTGGATGGATGTAGGTTCTATTCCATCCTATTATGACACTGACAAGTTGCCATTTGACTATGATTCAGAGTTAGATGAAGGCAATGTTACCAATAAATACATCTAATACAACCTAGTTGAAATGTGCAAAGAATCTCGATTCAAACTTGGAATGGAATTTACATCTATTGATTAGTTCAAGGAAGCTATGAGGGAGTACTCATTGCTTCATCATGGGTATGATGTGCACTTCAAAAAGAATGATAAAGTGAGGTGTAAGCTGGTATACAAAGGTGAATGTGAGTGGTTGATGTTTGTAAGTAAGGTTGGGGATTTCATTGACATATAATCCAAGACACACTTGTGGGGTCACATTTAATGGAAGAATGGCAACATCAAAATAGATTACTAGCAAGTTAGCAATTAATATGAAGTCAAACAAGAATATGAAATTGGCAGATGTCATCTCTTTTGTCAAAGAGAACTACATGTAGAAGTGTTAGTGAGTAAGGCTTATTGGTCTATATAAAAGGCCACGGTTATTCTTGATGGGAGCTATAAAGCATAATATAAGAAGCTATGAGAGTGTTGTAATAAAGTGAGGTCATCTAACCCTGGAACAACTTTTCAATTGTAAACAAAGCAATTGTCACTATCCACCTATGTTCAAGAGACTTACCATTGCTTAGACGCTATGAAAAGGGGCTTTTGGGCAGCGTGCAGACCAATTATTAGGTTAGATAAATGCTTCCTCAAGGGGCCATATGGTGGTATTTTGCTTGTGGCTATAGCACAGGAACCTAATGAATGATATTTTCCCTTAGCTATGGTGCTGGTGGAAGGGGAAAATAGAAATTCATGGACATGGTTTTGACAAAGCTTTTGGGTGACCTTAGGAATATGACACAAAACAAATGGGTCTTTATTTATGATCAGTAGAAGGTATTTTTTTTTCTTTTTGTTAGAAGCTAACATTTTTTCCTTATAACACACTATAAGATATTTTCTTACTTATTAATCTTTTTATGTTCAGATGAGCTTTTGCAAGGAGTTGAACTCAACTATGTGTTAGAAATTTGTATGCCAATATCAAGAGCAAATATGGTGGTGGGACTATAGTCAAAGACCTAGTGGTTCAGGTAGCTAAAGCAACATATATGTGGGCATGACAATAGAAGATGGTTAAGCTCAAGTAGGTCTCAAAAGAGGTGCACGACGACTTGATGAATTTCTCTTGTACTTGCGAAACTAAATCTCACTTTGGAGAATATCTAAAATGTGACATGATACTGAATAAAATATCAAAGTTCTTTAATGGAAGACTTGTAAAGGCATGAGAACTTCCCATCATTAGAATGTTTGAATGGATTCAAACTTATATGATGACAAGATTTGCTAAAAATAAAATCAAAACAAAAGAGTATAAGGGTAAAGGGAGTGTGTGCCAATGCCATAGAGAAGGTTAGAAAAAGAAGTTGAGGAATCGAGAAAGTGGGTAACAAAATGGACAGGCAATATGAAGTTTAAAGTGGCACAGAATATGCATAAGTTCGTGGTTGATCTTGAGGTAAGGACTTGTGCTTGTAGATGGTGGGGATTGACTAGATTACCATGCAGGTATGTGAAGAATAATAACATAATACTAAATTTAACAATTACTTGCACTACTAGATCAAGTGGCTAAATCCTTACTTTTCAGGCATGTAGTTTGTTGTATATACATAAAGAAGGCTGATCCTCATGAGTATGTGCATGAGTACCTAAGGCCACAAGCTTACACAACATGTTATTCTTCTATCATACAACTAACCAATGGAGAAAACATGTGGATGGATGTAGGTGCGGAGCCTATGGAACCTCTAAAATACCAAAAAGGACTAGGAAGACCAAAGAAATTAAGAAAAAGAGCACCTAATGGGCTACCAAGCCTAACAAGGTTAGATGAACCAACACAAGCTTGAGATGTGCTTCTTATGGTATGTATGGTCATGATAGGCAAACTTGAAAGCAACCATTGACTCAAGGTAACCCACCATGTTCCCAAAAGTTCATAAATGTCACTCAACCCACTATGTAATTGATACATATCACTTTAGTAATATGCATAATTTGTTTAGTAATATGCAACCTTTGAATAGAAAAATTTGTTTTGACTTAGTGGTCCTTTTTGGAATGTTATATTGCATTTTAAAATTTACTTCTGATATAGGCTTTTTTTGCTATGACATGTGGTCCCAATTTGCTTCTAATATCTTTGCCGTAACATGTAGTCCCATTTAGAATGTTGTGAAGCAATAAAGTTGCTTTTTTGATTGTAATATGATAGGCTAGTTTTATAAATGGGGCCAATTTTACTATGTTCTTGTTGTCTAAGTGAGGCCAATTATGTAGCATGTTCTTGCTTATTCAAAGTGGGAATATGCAATGTGAATTGTTATAATCTTATTTGGAATGTTATGAAGCAATAAAGTCCCTTTTTTAATTCAAGATGACATACCAGTGTCACTTTTCAAAATATACAAACAATATTTCATTGGCTAACAAGCATGGACCTAATAAATTGTAGCCTCTATTGTAAGTGTAGTTACTTTATACAAGGCAAGGTAAATTGTTACATAATATACAAGAGAGTTCACTTGCTACACTAACTATATAAATTAGTTCACTTGCAGTAAGTGAGTTGCTATTGATCCATAATACATCATTAACTTTTTGCTTCTTTCCTAATCTTTAAATTCTAGGGTAGCCTAAGTGAGTTGCAGTTGCATATCTTCAATAATAGCCCAAGCATAATCAAGGTCACCACCCATGATGTGACCATGCAAGAGTCAACATTTTAATCTTTTTCCCACAATTTCGAAGGGCCTTTTCCTGACTTTTTATCATCTCCAATGTATGATTTGGAACTGGTGCATCTAGCCAATGCAAAAATCCACAACACCAAGTTTCCTACATAAAAAAGACATTATTAAGACAAGGATGCAGAGTAAGATAAAGCGACTTTATTTGTATTGACAGTGAGCTAATCATAATATAAGAGGAAAAAATGACCAAGAAATCAAATCATGGCATCCATTTATTCTAAGGTAGCAAAACTCATAAGCAATAGTGGTATTCTAAGGTAGTAACAATAGTCAAATATGTCATTTTCAATTTCTTATACTAGTTTGATAGTTAATAACTAGCAGGATTGGTATACTCACCTTAAAATTTAGGCATCTTCAAAATCTTTTACTAGGATTTTGTGAAGTCCATGCTATAAGTATAACAATTGGGTTGCCACAATTGTAAATAATCCTTCCCCTCCTTCCATTTGAGCCAATTGAGGTGTATGAATCCATATTTGAATCTAGCATGAAAAACATCCAAAATTGCAAACAAAGAGAATAGAAATGAATTATTTAATCTGTTGGTGAATGTAATTTATTTAATCTTTGATTTCTCTAGAAAATAGTGTCCTTATTACTGTTGGAACCTATTGATGTGAAAGAAAGCATATGCATATATAAGCTGGAAGTTGGAACCAATTAAAAGACACCATAATCAATCTACAACTTATATATTCATTGCACTTCATGAAACATCAGTTAGTACAATTGATTTCAATTCTATTATTACATAAATTAGCAAATCTAGTTTTGCCAAGTTCTGAAAAAGATATGAAGCTACTATATAATTTGCTATGCAATAGGAAAATTCTATTGTACAATTTGCAAATCTAATATAGCCAAGATCTAATAAACATATCTCAAAATGGTAATGCACCTAAATAGTACTATAGAATGAAGCAACAACAATCCAAAGTTAATCAATAGTTTAAAACAAGCAATAGTGCAATACTAGTAGGAGGCTTAAACAAGTTCATTCATGAAGGTAGCTTTAGTTGTAAATAGATTAAATAATAATTACACAATGTCATTCACCATAGAGTAGAGAATAATGTCATTCGAGTGCGAAAAGCAAAGAATAATGAGGTCATCAAGTATATAGAAAGTGAATTCATTAATATAATTAATTTTTAACTTTATACCATGGATTAGTACAAAATTTGAACTTTATACACAATAATTAGAGATGACGACCCAAGGGCACTTTTAGATTCTTATATGCGAAGACATAAAATTGTGGAATCCATATGTTGCTGCTAATAAAGTATACAAGCAAGATGTTAAACCCATCAATAGGCTGACAAGAAGATCAATAAAGGAAGCTGCTCATGTGAAGAGACGGGCCAGAGCCAAAACTAGATAATTTGTTTTTCTTATTCTTCTCACTTTTTTGTTAGAATTATGGCTTATTCCAACTAGTACATAATTCATTCCAAATATGTTATTGAATCCAATTTGGTTTTTTCCCCTTTATTTTGTGCATATTCAAGTAAACCCTTCAGTTTCATCCTTATTTGACCTAAGAAGGTCTTATAAACTTTATTGTGTTTTTCTAAGTACCAACAATAATATTTTTGCAAAAATGATTCGTTCAATTATCAAAGAATTAACATAGAAAATTAATTTTGTCTTACATATAAGATTAAAATATACCTCAAACTCTTGAAACTATAATATTCTAGTTGTTTGAGAAACTTCCATCAAACAGTTATATGGAGCATCATAATTATGTTTAATGTAACAACCTTAACTCCTAAACAAGCTTATTCAACATAAATTGGTTATAATTGAGGTTTAACTTAGTGAATAGGTTAGTAGGGGATGAAAATACAAGAAAATTTAAACATTTCTATCATCGACATTCACTATCAAGACATGTAAGAGGATTCATGTTCATAAGGAATCAAAACTTTCATTAACAATGGTTCTCACTCAAAATTCCTCTAATAAATATGAAAAATCATATGTATTGAACCACTAATCATTACTCATCTTTAACATAATGAAAAACAAGTTTACATAGACAAATTGGGGGTTTTAGGACTTAGGTCATGGCTTGGAAAACTTACGCTATGACCAAACACAAAATTTGGACTTAAACTCCCTTAAAATATGATTCTCGTTATGATCCAAGTTGTCTAGGTTGTGATAAGATTAATCTTAGACCACACACATAAACACCCAGCCTCGTGTCTCCCCACGATAAGCCCTTTTCACACTGTAATTTCATGTGTTGTGTTATGGCCAAGAATTTTATGCCATGACACCATTGGTCTTTAGAATGCAGCAAGTGCATTTTAGCTGCAACTCAAGAGATTTAGGCCACAGCTCAAATGCGTATTGTCATCCAATCTTAAGATACATGTACTACTAAGTTAGTAACCCTCCAAATTCAATCCTAGGACTTTTGTATAACTAAAATGTAAAGCTTTTAAGGCTTATACCCTCTTATAACCATCATTTAATGGATTTACCTAATCTAAGGATTTAAAAGCTAACCACACCATTTCACTTTCAATTATATTAGTGCAAAATTCATGTTTGGCAATAAATGCCAAGATGCAATCTCAAATGGCAAACTAAAATCCTCAATGCACTACCTAAAGTTTCCAAACCATTTTGAGTAAATTTCAATTGACTAATTTAACTTGTCCACGGCCTCAAAACCATGACACATCCTTAAATTCAAAATATAACTATGGTACAACCTAATGTCACACATGAGGGACTTGTGATAGCAAAATGAGTGTAGATGCATCTAAGGGATAGACCAATGCACACCCTACTTGACCAAAACCACCAAACCTTAATTCTAACATTACCATTACACAAATCTATACCAACATCCATACCAGAATTCATATTTACATAAGCATTAATCCTTATAATTAACCATACATGACATGACAACATTACACTATATAACAGTAATGGAATTAGCAACAAAGGTAAAGACATAACAATATCCATTAGTTGATAACAAAATCTATCAAGCGTGTATCAAATCATAATTTCTCAATTATAAATAAGTTCATCAGATTAAACATAACTTGAAGCCTAGTTTTAAGGGGTTTGTCCCAAGTTATAAACTAACTATCAAAATACCTATACTTGGCAATATGAATGCATCATAATGCTATACAAAATAAATTACAAAAAATTAGCATCTACACTAAGTCAAAAGTATCCAAGTGTAAAATCCCACATAGGGCCTTAAATTAGGGGTGGTTATCCACTAGCTTCCCCTTATCCTTGACCAAAGAACTTTCACTTGAAAACGTGAGCCCATAATAAGGGTAAGATGTGAATCTCAGTAACCAAGAGAAAATTCCATTCATATGTACAACTTAATCAACATAAATTCTTTATGTACAAAAAAAAATTAGAAACATGTCATATAATTCAATGAATGAACAAGTTCAGCTATCGTGACCACTGTCCTATACTAGTAATCATATACAACATATTAATGGCAAAAAACAGAGAGAAAGGGCATGATTACGGCACCAATTCCCTAATAAGTATGATTACGACTTAATGCGCATTCACAGTACAATGCATGGGTGGAAGCATGATTGTAGCTCTAATAAGGACATGATCACAGTTTAAAACAAGAACCAAACTAATCATTTATCATGGAAAATATATATATGCAGCAAATATAAGATTAATATGAAAATATACATGGAATTAAATCCCTAGTTACCTTAGTTAATTGCCAATTTCCTCAAGAGCTATCAATAAGTGCCAAAACACTCTAAAGATCCTAAATCAACTGAAATCCAACTCTTAGTCATTATTCACTAAAAAGGTCATATATCCATTCACTTTAATCATAAAAAATCTCTTAAAAAACACTTATCTAAGCCTGACAGTTGTGTCAAGCAACCTTAAATAAACTATGTTGATTAAATGTTTGTAGTTAATGGTATAACTTAGGTCATTTCTCAATGAGTTTTTACTTATAATTATTTGTGAAAAAGTTCTTCTAGTGGCAATAAATGAAAAATGTTTAGGGGACTTTTGAATTACTAAATTCTAATTGGATTGAAGAAAATAACAAGAATTAAAAACTTAAGACTAAATGGTGGCAATAATTAGGACAAAGTGGGGTAGCTAGCCTTTGAATAAACTTTCTAAGATTCAATTATCCTTGCTCCCTTTTAATATACCAGACTTGGACTTAAATTCTTACTTCTTAGTGTATTCTTCTATAAAAATTCTTGAATTACCATCCAAAACTCAAATTACTATTTATCAAGGAAATTGCAACCATAAGAAACCTGGAAAAGTTAGTCACTTAAGTTAGGGATAAGAATACACAAAAATAGTACTTAAGTACTCACTAAAGTAGCTAAACAATTCACTTAGAGTTACTAATTTACCAATTAGATTAAGAAATTCCTCAAGCACAATAATCACACAAAAGTACAGCCACTTAATATAATAACCATTACACTAATTAGCCTAAAAATAAGAAGAATTAACTAGCAAATTGGACAGCCATTAATTTTAGAATTTCTATAAACACTTGGATATCAAAATAAATTTCCAAATATGAAATTACAATCAAAATACAAAGCAAATTAATCCAATACATTCAGCCACCAAAGAAATTAAAGGATGAAGAGAAGAGAATTTAGCCAATTTAGGGATGCATCTTGGAGCTTAAATTTTCATCCATAGAAGTCACATCTTCAGCTAGCAACCAAGCAATCTTAAGCTACCATTGAGGAGATGGATGGAGGAATTTTTAAGGAGAAACCCACAGCCATGGAGCTTGATTGAAGGAAGTAAATAATCTCCTAATTTTGCCTCCTCTCTTGCTCTTGATACATCGCATTTTGGAACTTAAAACATGTGGAATACTCTTTCCTTTTTCTTGTGTCTAAGAGCTACCTTCTCTTCAACCTTATTCCCATATCAAATCCCTCTTCCCTTAGCATGTTCTGCCTGAGCTTTGCATTCCCCAAACCCATTCCCTTCACATGCTTCTTTTTAGTTCACTTTTCTGCTATTTCCTGTGAGAAGCACATGATTATTTATTCCTTCTTGCTGCCTATGTTTGAGCTTGTTCTTATGTGTTCTTCTCCTCCTATTCCATGCCAGAATCTGCATGTGTGTTTCTCCTTATAACCCGTAGCCTCTTCCAGCTCCTTTACGTTAAAATAGAGCCTTCTTTTCACATGGACTTGACTCCATGTATGCCTCTTGAACTCATGTATTCTTATCTTTTAATTCCTTCAGACCTATGGCTCGTGTTGTCTTCTTCTCTCCAAAACATCCATGAAGTGTGCTTATATATGTGGAAGAACCCGTGCTGCTTCTATCTTCCTTTCCATGTCCTTTGTGTGAGTGAATAACTGAGCTGGAGGTGTGTACATGGCTAGACATGAAGCCTCCTTTGTTTTGTGTTTCTCCCTCACTAAACCTGTGGCTTCTTGACCTCCCAAGCTCGTGTGTGTATTAGTGGATGCATGCTATGTGTTTGTGCATGAGTTTACATGGAGGAATGTAGATGTGTGAATTTGGAGTAGCTGCCTATGTGTATGTATTATGACGTGATGAATATGAGAGCAGCATGTGACCTAGAAGTATACTGTTTACCATTCCTAACCCATGAATATAATCCTATGCTCCCCTACTATTCACGTGCTCTGTATGTGTTGCTCTTTCACTCCTTGGAACTCGAGACTGCCTCCTTGTGATGTGGATGAATGATGTGAGGTGCTGTGCTTACGTGCCTCCCCATTTGTGCATGAACTAGAAGTGTATAACAGCTCCTTTCACATGAACCCGTGGCTCTTACCTTCTGGATCTCTCCCTCTTCTCTCTTCTCATCAATCACGTGTTCGCTCCTTCCTCATGTTCTTTCATGCATCTCTCCAAGCTGTGGCTTTTGTCTAAAAATGGATGTGCTTCAAGTGAGGAGAAGGAATGACTTGGTAGTGTGAAAGTGAGTGGAATGCCTTGGGTGCATGCTGCTACGTGATTGCATGTGAATGTGAAGCCGTTGTGTGCATAATTATGTCTGGAATCGTGGGTTGCATTGCTTTTGTGTGTGATTTTATGGGCCCCATGAGTGAAATGAGAATTGGAAAGTGGGCTTCAAGTGAGTGTCAAGAAGAAAGGAGTTCATGGTAATGTAATGTCTAGCCATGCATGTGTGTATTTGTGGCGTGATGAATGTCAATACATGAATGAATATGTGTGATTATTCCATCAAACCCCTTACTCCATTAGCCCCTATTTTTATTTTTCTAAAACTCTATTAAACATCTAGACCATTATTCCATACTTGCCATTGCACAAAACAAAGCTTTCATCTTCAACCTTTTAGCCTTTGATTCAATCCTATGACTTCCATTTCTTTTCCACATTAATTTTCAACTTTAAATTCCAATTGCCTATCAAAATTTGCACAAAAAGAATTAGAAAAATTAAGTAGGAAAATTCAAAAAAAAATTTTAAAGAAATTTATGCATTAAGATTCAATAATTTTGCAAATAAATTCCTAGAATACAAAAATGGCCAACAAAATCAAATATCCTCCAATTAAATCCATTAAGCCACAATTTATCATCAAAATATCTAAATTAAAAGGGATAAAATATATAGAAATTAGCAATTATCAAAGCCTCCAATAGCTTAACTGTGCTGATTATAACTTTACAAGCTTAGAAACAAAAGTGCGTCATACCAAATCCTTGCAGTTTCGTACATGTATATGGCCACATATCAAAATCAGCCACCAAAGTGAAGTTTGAGCATTTAAACACTAGCAAATGATAGAAAACACTTACCCAACACAATTATTAACTTCTAATGTCAATTACCAAGCAAGAGTGCACCAGAAACTCAAGTGTTATGCACTTAGGTTTTCATAAAAACCCTCTAAATGAGAAACCAATTGGACTAAAATGAAGAAAAAGATGAGAGGATCAACTTTTATATAGCTTACCTTAGCCAAATCTTCTTCTAAGTGTGCAAATTGAAGTTAAAATGTTGAAAAACCCTAGCCTCTCTTTCTCTCTCTCTCTCTCTCTTTCTTCATGTGAATTTCTTTCCTTGCTTATGCTTACAAATCTATTCTATTGGAAAGATAGGGTGGCAATTCGGGGATTAGTAGGAATATGATTGATATAAGGGCATTTTTGTCCAACTGGGTTAATATTTGAGTGTTGGACTATGGTTAAATAGGCCTAATTGAGTTGGGTCTCTGTAAAAACTTAAATTGGGCTCCTACAAATTATTCTTGACATAATCAAATTAATTATAGAGCTCAAATTAAATTTTTACTTCCATTAATTATTTTTTCCTTAATTAAATTCAAATCCATAGTTAAATTTATTTTTGCCAAAAATTGCTAAATAATTATTATTTGCCTTAAAATATCCAAAATAATCATTCTCCTTAAAAATTTCTATTTTCCATAGTTTTTCTAAAATTCTCATAATAGTTCCTTATTTCTTCCAAATTAATTTTTAATTCTTCATAATTCCACTTAATTAATTTCTGGATGTTACATTTAATGATGGCAATAATATGTTGGTCGATAAAATCACTATTTTCATTGAATCTTATTCATAAATGAAGTAAATTTACATTAATTTAATCTATAAATTAACAAAATTTATATTGGTAATAAATAATGTAATTAATTAAGAATATTACCCCTTATCTGCAATAGTTTGATAAACATTTTTTTCATATTGAATTCCTTGGCAAACTTGAGAGTAAAGAATTGAACCATGTATTTTTTCAAACATCTCCAAAGATCATGAAAATATCTTGGCATAGATTAAAGTATGATATGGCATAAAAAAAATACAGTCGATATAGGTTATTAAATAATTCTAGAAAGAATTTTTATAACTCAATTTAAAACTTAAATATTACTACAAGAACAAATAAATACAAATAGGTATAAAATGAAGAAGAATGAAAGTAAAAGACATATATAAATATAATAATATAATTAAAAGAAATTTTTATACTGAAGTGTTCGCTAAATGCTTTAGCTTTCACATGAAAGTTAAATCTTTCAACTTTCACATTACTTTTTTTATTTGTAATAATTTTCTATATAATAATACATAATACTTTATAATTAAGAGTAAATAACACAATAATATATAATAATTTATAATTTATAATAATATAAATAATTGACATAATTAATATTAATAATAAAAAATAAATATTTGAATTTACTTCATATTAATAATTAATATTCTTCTTCATCTTCATCTTCTTCTTAATCATGTACATCCATATCTTTGTTGTCATCTTTATCTTTATTTTCATCTAGCACATTTATCCTAAGATCCATATCTTCAACATGCAACAATATCGAAGGATCCACTTCTTCTATTTCTCCCTCATCTCATAAAGCATTAAATAATGTAACATTATCTATTATACTAACATGAGTCTTGCCATTTTGGTAACCATTCTCTAATGTATTATTATTGTCCAGCACACCCTTTGCTTTAGTTTTAATGACAACCCATCAGTCTACTTTATCTCTATTTTCCATAGGATATGACACATAATAAACTTGAATAATTTATTTTGCAAAACACAAATGAATCGAATTTTCCTTGCTTTTTGGTATGTTTAATGTCAATAATTTCATATTTTTTCTGTATCTTCCTTCCATGATTCATAATAGGATCAAAATAATCACAATAAAATAGTACTAATTTTTTTACAAGTTCTCCTGGATATTGTAACTATACCACCTCTTTAAGGATGCCAAAATAGTCACTTTCTCTATCTTCCTCCATTCCTTTAATGCAAACTCCATTGTCTATCATCTTCTTCCTAATGCTCTAAGATTTAGGGCAAACTTGTATCCATTCACAAAATACTTTGGCTATGTTTGTACCTTTCTAGATGATGCCCAAGCTAAATCTTTCAAATATATATTGTCAGTAAATCATGGTTGATTAAGAACATATTTAATAACAAAATTAGATTATAATTATGCAACCAATAAATAAATAAATAAAAATATATATACATATATAAATAAATGATAATTATAGATATATTGGTTCAAAAATAAATAATAAAGTCACCACATACATAAGAGTTAAACCACTAGATAAAGTTATGCTCAATCATAGAGTTAATTTATTTAAAGCTAATGTTTGGATTTAAGCTTGTTAACTCTTACTAAAAGGTCTTGTAGCATGATTTAACATTCAAATGTTAGGACAAAAAAATTGATAAGGTTGGAAAGAAAAAGTTTTTACTCTTATTCAATATAGGGCTTGACTTCATTGTAATTTAATAGGACATGAAAATAAGTGGTGTAACACCATAATAACTTAACTCCAATTCATCTCTCTCTAGGCTTGATTCTATATGATTTTCAAAGAAAATAACCAAAATCGATGTATTTTACTACTTTAAGTCGGGGTTAAACTAGTCATATTTTGCTCCGTGGGTCCCGTGAACCCATCATTCACATTCTATACTCAATTACCATTTATAAGACTTGTACATAGCTTCAAACAACTCATAAATCACGGGTATGAAGCCAAAAACCAAGAAAATGCCATTTCTCAAATGAGCCCAAAAGTCAGATTTTTGGCTCTAAATTTGGAAAATCATAACTAATTTTAAAAAAATGAGAATCAATCAAATCATAGCTCTATGGAAATATTTGGATGTTAAATTTACACTAAAAATAACTCCCAACCACAATCTGAACGTCTGGACCATCTTTGACATCGAAAAAGAGACAGAGGTCCGGCTGTCCCTGATACTGGTGCAGTTTACTGTCATGAACTTTGAAAATTCGTAATTAATTCCACAAAAATCCAATTTGGGAAAAATATATCAATTTGGAAAGCTACAGATGTTAAATAGAGGAAAAAAAATGTCCAGATTAGTTCAGGAGCTCTTGGACTCCTAAAACCGATGGAACAGTAACAAAGGTCAGAAAACTTCCCTGATGCTGATACAGAACTTCAGCAAGTCGTTTCTCTCTCTATAGACCTCCAGTTGTGGTGCTTCTAGTTGGTATAGATCACTGTGGATATCTAGCTTATGCTCATAAAATTTCATGATAATTGGACACCATTTGGTCCATGAATGACATGGATTCATTTTCGGACTTGATGCACAGTACCATGACCAAACCATTAAAATTTCCAAACTTCAACAATTCTCTAAATATTCCCTAGACCTCCAAATATTACCTGCTTTAGCTTCTCAAGAAGCTCTCAATAGACTCTAGAGGTATACCAAATTTCATATCAAGAAGAGCTCATCTAGTCATACTTTGACAGAGCTCACCAAATTAGCGGTTTTGGCACTCAACATGGTTCAAAGTGGGTCCAAATGGTCTCCTGCATGCTATAGCATCTCTTGGGTAAGTTCAAAAAGTACAAACATAGCATATATGAATAGACCAAATGATCCAAGTCATGATACAGTTCAAAATCACTATTCTACGGAACAAAATGCACTATCACATGTAAGCCACAAAAAGGCCAAATTCTACATTCTCATTACTTTGGCTCTTTACACAGTTCATACATCACTTATACATATGTTTACATGTGCTCACATATTTACAACTAAAAAATGATAGGTGCATATTCATTTTGGCACCTCTTTACAACAAAAGAACCAAAAGAACTACACATTTCTCTAAGCATTCCCAACTAGACTCCTTGGTGTGCACTTGATTCTCCTTGAGCTCCACTTAAGATGTTAGGATGGGAGAGGGAAGGGGGTGAGATTTAGGGAATCTCAATAGCTCATACTCATTTAAGAAGCAATCAAGATATATAAACCAGTCAAAGCATGCAAACAAGTCACAATGACACAATATATGTGTTTCATGCCATGAATAACATATCAATGCCAAGATTAGGCTCTAAGGACTTTCGGTTTAGCCTCACCCGAGCTTTGGGACTTTTGGATTGGCCTCATCCTTGGTTTAGGGACTTTTGGCTTCACCTCACCCATCTCAAGGGACTTTCGGCACTACTTCACCCGAGCAATTTCCACAATTCATATCATAAGCATATAGGTACCAATGCATCAAGGCAACATCAATGGCATATCTCATCATACAAGCACATACACAAGCATACAATGACTATTACACATCCAAGAATACAACAAGAAAGAGTAGAGAGCTAGCTTATCGGTTAATACAAGTATTCCCTTTCAATTTCTCTTCTCCCTTCTTGATTTCACACTCACAACTAGATGGAGTTGTTTCCTTTGAGCCTAGGCACAACAAAGAGCATGGGATTATCCTCTCATAACTCAAATAAGTACTCACAACACTAAAGGGGCTCTTCATCGAAGTAAACCCCTACTACTCATGTAAGAAGCTTGGGATTCTCTCTCTAGAATTCTACTCATTCTCCTTCCTCTTTCAAGCTCTCAAGAAGGAAAGTAAAGAAGAAGAAAGGAGGCTACATGAGCTCTACCCTTCCTCAAGGGTGGTTTTCCACTTTCTCTCTTCAGAACCAAACCCAAATCAACTACTAAAACCATAGAAAGAGAGGGCAAAGAGAGAAGAATAACATGTTAGGGAGAAAAGCTAAGGAAATCTCAAGATTGCTTACCTTTTTGCTTCTTCTCCTTCCTTCTTTAGGTCTCTCTCTCTCTCTCCACAGCCCTTTTCTCTCTCTTAGTCGAAGCTTGGGTCGGTTTACAGAGAAAGAAAGAGTTTGGAAGCTTTAAAAAAGTCAAAATCTCCTTTTTTTACGCTTTTCTGGACTAACCCTCGCTATAGCGAGCCATACCCCTCGCTATGGCGAGCTCGTGTTAGTCCCAGACCTTCGCTTTCGCTATAGCGTACACTACGGCGAGCAACTCCCTGGTTTTTGTATGGGATGCTCGCACTTGTTATAGCTAGAAGCATTTTCGCTATAGCGAGAAGGCACTCTCGCTATAGCTAGGCTATAGTGAACAGGTACATTCGCTATAGTTAGGCTATAGTTAGCAAACTTATAAAATTTTCAGCCTTCAAAAATTTTCATCTTTTCTTTTCTTTCCCTTTTCTTTTCTTTTTTCTTTTCTTTTCTTTTTCTGGTTGTTACAAGTGGCACACATTTCTCCATCATTTTAAATAATGAGTGGAATACTTTCCAAGCAAATGTCCAACTTTAGTAAAAATTAATAAGGTTGGCTTACTTGCCTCTGCTTCCTCCATATAATCATTTTGACCAACTGTTGTTCATACAGAAGGTACATGTAACTCAAAATAATATGAACAAAAATGTAATACCTCCTATGACAAATATGTCTTATAAATAAAACATTCCACATAAGCTTTATTTTGGATTGTCCATTTTGATCCATTTAAAAGCTTGCAAAACTAGGTGACAAGTAGTTAAAGACAACAAAAAATTGTTAGAAGATAAACTAATTAGACATAGATAAAATATCACCCAAGTATCAATTACTTTTCAAATAGATACATTAATTGGTATTGAATTGCGCCACCAACCTATGCCTCAAATCGCAAATAATCAAAGAATCTAACTAGAAGTATTCTTTTTAACTTGCATAGAATAATAGAAACATTGTTTTCCATTTGCATTAAATCATCGACCTTCAATGTCACTAAACACAGTTCTATAAAGAATTGACCTAACTTAATTATAGGTTTTAAGATTTGCTCAAGAAGTGCATTAAATGCAATCAATAGCAAACATTCCATAAAGTTGTGATAGTTATGACTTTTAAGTCCAAATAATTTTTCTTTCTTTGAGTCCACACATCTTGATAGATTTAAGAATTACTTGTTTGGCATTTTCAATCCTTTTACCCACTCACAAATAGCCCTCATTTGATCAAATGTGAAAATAAACTTATCTTTTAGCTTAACCACTTTTCCTATTGGTTGATTCTTACAACTCTAAATCTCTTCACCTACAATATTCCTTTAAATTCATCCTAACTTTCATTTTATCTTTAGTCTTTGTCTTGATATGTATAATAATATAACATATATTGTTAAACACATTTTTCTCTATGTGCATGATATCTAGATTATGCTAAATCAATAAATGTTTCTAATACAAAAGCTCCCAAATATGTTATGCTTTGTCCAGTTGTGTTGTTGTCCATAGGTAAATAATCTAAAAACCTTTTCATCTATTATTTTAGGAAGTGTACTCACATGTTGCCACAATTTTGTCCATATTGCTCAAGAGAAGGGGATTAGTTTCAACTTTATTTTTCTTGAAAGCATCTTTATTCCTTTTAAAAACATGGTTCATGAGAAAAAATTGTCGATGACAACCAAGAGTTTTTTTCCTCATATTTCGAGGTAAAAGCTTTTGAGTTATGCATATAATAAGGACAAGCTAACTTTTCGACAGTACTCCACCTTGACAACATTCCATATGCTAAAAAGTCTTTTTTCATCCATATTAATGCTGCTCTTATCTAGAAATTATATTTACTTTAGACGTTGTATGTTGATACTCACTCTTTCTATAACACCATATTTATAGAACTTGTCTCATATAAATTCTAGGCTTCCTTCCATGAACTACACAAGAGGAAGAAGGAAAACCATTAAAAATAATCAATTTAATTGTGTTATGTCACAGATAAAATTTTCATTTAGTGTTTTGTGGGCTATATGGACTCACCCATTTCATTCTCACATTTAAATACACAAATACAACTTACAACAAGCTCAAGAAGTGGCCTAAAACTCGTGCAAGTGGGAGGTATACATGAAAATATAGTGTGCAACCTCAGGTTGGAATTCCAAAATTCTGATATGAATTTTGAAAAATCATAACTAATTTTAGAAAAAATAAAATAATGCATACTATACCATTCTAAAAAGCTACATATGTGTACTTTATGCTAAAAATAAATCCCGGCAATAACAGAGATTGCTAGCCACTAAAATTGATGAAATAGTACTAGAAGTTGCTTGGCACTACTGGTACTATCCTCCAACTTCAAAACTTCATATCTCTCAACTTAGATGTCCAATTGGGGTGATCTTAACATTGAAAGCTTACCATGTCTAATTTATGTCTGTAAAATTTCATAAGCATTGGACACTATTTGCCCCTTGAATGACACAACCCAAGTTACTAATCATATGAATAGTGTCTGCATTAGTTTAATAGAAAAATGTCAATTTTAAAAAATCATAATTAATTTCACAGAGCTCCAAATAATCAGGTCTTTGACTTACCAAAATTTTTTGGATAAGATCTATATGCATTCCAAATTTCATAGGCAAAATCGTTCATTTGGTCAGACTTTGACATTGGGTTACATAATGGTCATTTTTGTGTCTTATAAGGGGTCCAAATGGTCCAAAATTGCTTCTAAGACATCCATGGTTACTTGAGTGCGTGGGAAAGCACCAAAATAGTCTACTAAACTTGTCTCAAAGGCACACAAATCCAGATTTCTCAAACTCACTCATTCACCCTAAGTTATACATAAGAGCATACATGTTAAGGCTTGCCATCCAATGCCCAAAATGCACTATATCAAACATATGGCATTAAATCTCATACATACCTGATACATTTACATATTTACATATGTTCATAAGGTCATACAACATATATGATAAGAGATTAGATTATGTGCCCCTCATATGGCTACAAATTTGCATTTTTATACACTTAATTGTCACACTTTCTCCTTCTAGCTTGGTGGCTCTCACTCTTTGGCTCCCTTGGTCAACCTAGATATGTTAAACATGTGGGGAGGAAGGAATGAGATTCTAGGAATCCCAATAGTTCTTCTTCCTTTCAATCACATATAGAGAATGCAAATCCATTGTCTAAAAATGCATGTATGAACATTATAAAGCATGTAGCTATTCAAAAAGCATTCTTGGCATTCAAGAAGTTATATAAAACATTCATTTGCCAAGTAAGTGGATTAGCCTCACCTATTCTCTTCTACGATTTTGGACTTACTTCACCCTTTTTCTAAAGGCCTTGAACTAAGCCTTGCCCTTGTGAGACTCTAAGCTTTGTCTAAACCATTCTTAAAGGTTCTTGGCTCATCCTCACCATGGCTAAAGGGTTCTTGGTTTCACCACACTCAACCAAACCTAAGCAAAGTAACAAGACATCATTTGAATGCATAAAACAACATCATGGTACCATAGCGTATAAAATCATATTAGAACACATTTCACAGCTTAACACATACATACACATATTCAAAGATAAGATAACATTCATCCATGCATAAGAAAAAGGAGAGAGAGCTACCTTTGTTACAATTGCAAACTTTTTCTCTTGAATTTGATTGCTCTTCTTTGGCCCCACACACACAAGAAGGTGGAGATTATTTCTCTTGCCCTAGACATATCATATGGAAGCCAATTGTACTTTTGACCCAATTTCTAGAGCTACACATTCATTAGAAAAACTAGGTAGTTCATATGGCTCCTTTATGGTTCCATAATGCACTTAATGAAGCAACCTTAAGAAAATATCATCTTGGCTCCATTCTCTCCATCCATTTATGATTCTTGACTCTATTTAAACCTCTTGGAGCCATCACACAATTAAAATAAGGAGCATAACTAAGTGTTGCTTCTTTAAGCCATTATATGAAACCTATGGTACCATCTCACTATCTATGACTTTTAAAATTTTTCCAAGGCTTCCTATCATCCTCTTCCATCATATATAACTTAAAAATAAGCTTGGAACAGATTAAAACTATCGTTAGGTGCTTCATCTAGCTTAGGCTGAGGCTAGGCTTCAAGGAAGCACTAAATGGATTTGCTCTATTTTTTTGATGGAAGATGCATATAAGGAGCCTTCTAGAGATCTTAGGAGTTCATCCAAACACTCATTTTACCCTTAGAATTATTATATCAAATCAGATTTTTAGTAGAGCACTTGAGACCCTAACTTTGCTATCTTAAAAATTAATGGCTTTTACTTGAATTTCTTTGTATATTCTAAATTCCCACACCTTAATTCATATGATTCATTCTTGGTTCTACCCAAAAACACTCTTCCCTTGGATGGCTATAGGAAGGACGAAATGCACATAAGAAGAACAAGAAAAGTGGAGCATGGAAACTAAGAATTTCACCTTGATTTCAAGCTTTTCTTGAATGCTTTCCCTTTTCTTCTAGCTTTCCTCATCAAATCCAAAATTTTCCCCTTGGGTTTGACCTCAAAAGAGCACCAAAAACCTTAATAAAACCTTGGAAAGGAAGAGGGGAAGGAGGAGAAGAAGTTTTGTGAAGGAAAGTACTTGAAAAACCAAGATTTTCATACCTTTCTTGCCTTATTTTTTCTCTTCCTCTTGTGCTCCATTTTCCCTTGCTCTCACTTCTATTCTTGGGCAGAAATAAAGTTGGCTCCAAGAGGGAGAGAAGAAGGGCATGTAATTAAAAGGGTTTTCTTGAAGCTTCTTTTTCAAAAATTCCAATTTTACCCTTTATTCTTGGCTTTTTCATTTCTAATTTGTTTTATCTCCTTTTTTAGAACCATATTTTGCATCATAAAATATAGGTTCCCAATCTTATAAAATGTCTTTAGAATCACTCAATTTGGAGCTAAAACCTTTCCAAATGAATCAGTCAAAGTTCAGGCTTACCACTATTGGAAAACATCTACTAGAGGGGTTTTAACTGTCCCAAGACTTCTCATGGTTTTTAGGGCCTCTGAGAATCCTTAAGAACTCAAAATTTTCATTTAAAAAGCCTTCCTATGAGTATTCTAAAAATTGTCCAAAATTATGAAAATACCATTACGTTTCGTTGTATTTTTGTTAAAATCCATCTGGCTATTCTAGTTATGGTTTCAAGGCACCTTTGGCCTTGAATCACCATTATTTAAGGTTTAGAATACTATTTTGATTTTATTGGACCTCAATTCACTTTATCTGGGGGACTTCTTTATGTATCTGGTGAATTTCGCGCGTTCACAAAGAAACCGTACATTACGTTCTCGTATTTTCTCTTATTTTCAAAGAATTGGATATTACACCTTCCATAATAATTTTAACTCATCAATTAATAATTATAAGAATAGATCAATCTTTGTCTTAAGATTTTACAGTCTAGGAATGATTGTAATAAAAAATAAGTAAGAAGTAGTTATGCATAATTTAAGAGGGAGATTATAAAGAGTTATTATCATAGGCTAACATAAATATAGTGAGGCAAGTTGATTATAAGGAGTGAATCTGTTTGTACACTAGCCCAGTCTAACATTTCATGGTTTCATGGTAAATTCTGAATATACCCTATCAAAATATTCCCATACCTCTCCATTTGATGGATGATAGAGTATACCTTCACATCTTCTATTATTCTAATGCCATCGCATTTGCCCAATAGAACTTATTGAGACATAAAGCCTTTGTAATATAGGAGTAATTGGTAAATAATACATTCTTTTTAGTAGAAGTTTCTTAGAATTTTGTCTTCTATTAGGTCAACTAGTTTCATATGGAAATGCTTTGCAGAATTTACATATTATCTCATTTATGTCATCTTTGTAATATAATATACGCCTATTAAGGAAAACATTAATTTTTTTTTGGCAAATAAACTAAGTTTCAATACTAACTTCTTTATTTTGTACCAGTTATCAAGCACGGCATTCTCATGAGGGCAACTATTTTTCATAAGACTTGAAAATCAATTAAAACTATATTGTGATATATTATTGTCAGATTTAGTACTTCACATTTATACAACAATAAAAAACTCAAACTCATTAGTGCATTATGGCCATAATGATTACTGATACACATTTAATAAATCAAAAAAATTTTAGGATTTTAAGTTTAGAGGTTCATCAACCTAATTGAAATTGTCATCATAATCTACTTCATTATAGCTATCAATAATAAAATTAGGACCAACTATCAATAAAGTAATATTACTTTATAAATATTATCTAGTAATAAATTCTTTCCATAATATTATACAAATTAATAAATAATCAATACTATCAATAAATAACAATACTAAATACTATATAATATTTCATAAAAATATTATCAAGAAATATTTATATATACCTTTTAAAGAAACACAATCTAAACCTCTAATTAAATAAATTTTTAGATTTTAGAAACTCAATCTCCTATCAAACAAATTGTTCAAATGTAGAAATTCCAAATGTATATAGCTCAATAACTCAATATCACATAACCCACAGTTGGAGTAAAAAATAAAAGAGAAAAAAAAATAATACATGTGAACAAAGATAGAGAAAAAGGAAAAGAATAGAAAAGAGAAGAAGAGCAACTAAAGGGAAAAGAGAAATAGGAAAGAGAGAAAGAAAATAAGGAAGAAGAGAAACAGAGGACAAGAGAAATAAAAAAAATTACAAAATGTAATTTATATAAGTATTGATTCATTCATTCAATGACTATTTTTAAATAGCTATTTTTTAATGTTTATAAAACATAAAAGTTACATTAGAAATAAGTGCAAAAGAAAGTTAAACAAAGTAATGCACAATAAATTTTTTTGAAAAAATTTTATGCACAAAAATTTATGTTAAAAGTAAAATAAATATATAAATAAATTATTTAATCTGTCGACCCAAAGGATTGATCAAAAAATGGTTGGCCATTTTTAGTTAGCCCCTTAGACATTTACCTATCTACACCATTACTATTTTTCATTATAAAAATTGACAAACTTTTTTTTTTACTAATATTCAATCAGAAATCATATAAAAGTTTTTTTAAAAATATAATTCATTTTAGTCGGATTATCTTGGACCCTTTCATCAAAATTTCATAACATAGTTATCTTGTTGGATATCATTATAACATCCTTCCTTATCACATCTAAACATTGCCTCTTGGAAATATGAGATAATTTGCATATAATATCTATAGACAATAATCACCCCTGTGAAAATATCCACAAAAAATTGAAAGAAAATGAGAACATGAATTAAACTAAATCAATAACATAACAAAAAGATTAGAAAATAAGAGAGCCCACATTATTCTATATCACTTATCTCTTTTCTATCAATTTGAAGAAATGAAATGAGATTAGGAGAGGGGGCATATTATAACACCATATTCATATAGGTCTCAACTCATAGCACAATTGACATATAACACTTTTTTTCATCAAAATAGCACTTTTAGCAACGGATAATTATGTCATTGAAAAATAAATTAATTTATTCTTGGCTTAGTGGATCATAGGAGCTTACCAAATTTATTTTTCATCCCTAACACATTTTTTCAATCAGAAATATCACAATTTGAAGCTCAAAACTTGGGTCCAAAGCATAAAACACGAAATTGCACGTTACATGCATTTATTCATGAACTCTATATTCTGATATAAACTTTAAAAAATTATAACTAATTTTAGAAAATTTCATGAAAATGATAGCTTTTTAGAAAACTCATGATATCATCTAGTTGCCACAAAAATTTCAGATCAAAACAACCACATTTGGCCTACAAAAATTGATGGAACAATACATTAGGTCTGGTGGTTATTTTATAGCAAACTAGAAAATTCAAAAATTCATTTCTCCCTCTATAGAGCTCCAAATTAAGTGTTCTCAGTGGCTATAGAAAGCTTATAATGTATACTATATGCATATAAAAATTTATGAATAATAGACTTCACTTGCCCCCTAAATAACATAGGAAAATCAAACTGACTACATGAACAGTAACTGACAATTTTTACATAATTTGGCAAATGTTGAAAAATCATAATAAATTCTCTGGAACTCCAAAAATAGTGCTCTTTAGCTCTATGAAAAGCTCTAGATGAGACCTATTTTCTTGCCAAATTTCATGCACAAATTTATCTATTTGGTTAGTTTGTGGTTCAGGTTAAGAAAGTATTTTAGGGACCATAAAGGGGTCAAGGCACACCAAATCGCCTTATACTCATACCATGACCATTTGAGTATGTCCAAAAGCATAAACATAGCATATAGAAATATCCCAAATGGTCTAAATCATCATACAACTGAAAATCATATTTCCATTTGGTTTCATACACATACATGTATATCAAGGCACTAGGATGTCAAATTCTCACATAATAATTCATTTGGCTCTACATTCCATTCATATATGATAATTGTATACTTTTATACATGTTTAAAAGTTTAAATCTCATAAATATCATATAGTTACAAACTTTGACATCAAAATACATATATTCCTATACATTTGTCAAAGTCACATTCTTTAAGTAACTTAGCTCTCATTTCTTGCTCCTTAAGCTTTACCTATACATGGTTAAACATATATGGGGAAGAGTGAAATTCAAAGAATCCCAATAACTCTTTTACCCTTTCAAGCATACATACATGGCACATTTTCATGTTAAGGAATTCAAGCATACAATGAAATCTTCTAGTAAACATACATAATCAATTTTCAAGTCACATAAATTCATTCAAATCAAACATAGGCTTTAGGAACTTTTGGTTTAGCCTCACCCAATTTTTTTGAAACTTTTGGATTTGCCTCACCCACTTTGAGAGACTTTTAACTTAGCCTCACTCTTTCTTGAAACTTTTGGCTTTGTCTTACCCATTTTAAGAGACTTTTGGCATAACCTCACCCATTCAAGGGCACAATGAAGCAACCTATGTAATTCTTGGTCTTAGCTCTAATTTCTCATTCAATCTAAGTCCCATGACTCCATTTAAACTCATTAGAGTCATCTTAAATTCAATTCAAAGAGCCCAACTCAAGTTGCTTCTTTATACCATAAAAGGAACCTAAACTTCCATCTCATAAACCATGGCTTTTAAATTCAAACCAATGCTTCTATTGGTATTTATTAATCATATCTAGAACATTTCTATCCTTGGAATCAAAGAAAATTCTCTCTAGGTACCTAAACCCCTTTTTGGCTGAGACATGTGCAAGGTGAAGGACCCATGGAGTTTGCTTAGTTTTTCTTAAGGAAATGACACTTGTGAAGCTTCTTAGACCTCTTATGAACTCATACATAGGCTAGATATCATTAAAAAGTTTTAAAAATTTCTAGGTGCAACAAGAGCCCTAAGTCACATAACTTAAATTTTAAAGCTTCTCTTTTAAATCTAATTGCATATTCTTGTTTCTCATGCTTGAAAACCCTTGTCTCTAATTTGTTTTGACTTGAATTCATTCCCTCCTTAATGAGCTTAAGGTTGGCCGAACATACAAGAGAAGAAGGAGACAAGATGAAGCAAAATAATCCATGGTTTTACCTTATTTGCAAGCTTTTTCAAGGAGCTTTCAATTGCTTCTAATCTCTCCTTAAATTTCTCTCCTCCCCTTATTGAATTAGCCATGATATAACTCTAAATTAATCATCAAAACCATAAGAAAGAGGAGAAGAAGATTGGTAAAGGAGAAAGCATGAAAAACCATAAATTTCTTACCCTTTTTACTAGGTTTCTCTTCTTTTTCTTCCTTCCTTCTTGTGGACCACTTAAGACTTGCTTAGGTTCTATTTTTGACCAGGAAAAAGTCGGTTAGGTGAGTGGAAGAAGGTGGGTCATGACTTATAAGAAGAAAGGCCAAGTTATAATACTTTTTCATTTGGCCTCATTTCAATTATTTTTTGAGAATCTTCTTTTTTATTATGAAATTTAGGTCCTCTAATTTATAGAATGCCTTTGGTTTCACCCAAATTGTATTTAAAATCTTCCTGAATGATCAGTCAAAGTTTTAGTCAACCAACATTCTAAAATATAAACCGGAGAGGTTTTAACCATTTTAGAGGTTCTTATAGTTTTTAGGGCCTCTAAGAACCCAAAAAAACTTGATTTTTTCATTAAAGATCCCTCCTTTGAATTTTTTAAAAATTGCCCAAAATCACAAAAATGCCAATACCTTTTCGTCAAATTTTGTTTAATTATTCTAGCTTTAGTTTCTGGGCATTTCTAGTCCTGTATCCTCATTTTTAATCATCTAAATTATCACTTTAATTTTATTTGGCCTCTAATCTTTCAATTTAGGGGACTTCTTTTGAAATTTCCTTAGTTTTAGGACTTTTAGAACAATCGAGTATTACATATATTTTTTACTATCCATATAATTTCTCTCTAAGCCCTGAATCTTGATGATACTTTCAAGTATCAGTGGCTTCCATGGAATTAGTGTAATGCTTTGACCTCTTAGCTATTATACCATGGTCTCATTATCCATCTCAATGCATTTCATATGGATTAGAGCACAAATGCAAGAAACCATGCACCTCACATGAAGAAAGCAATAAATTTAATGGTATTTATTTGCGTTATGTAAGATCTCATTTCCTTAATTTATGCCCCATGGACCATATAAACTCATCAATATTATTTTCTATTCATAACACATCCACAAAAGTCATAACCATCACCAAATATCTCAAGAAGCTCGGGTTTTAAGCTACATCTCATAAATCAATGGTTTGCTCTCGAGTTCGAATTCTAGCTTTCTGATACAAACTTTGAAAATTCATAACTAATTCTAGAAAAATTAAAATCAAGAAAATCATACCATTCTTGAAATTTGTGGATGCCTAATTTTAAAATAATTCTAAACCAATTATGTGGCCTTAAACCCAGGAAATTGATGGAACAGTAACTCAGGTCAGGCTGTATTACTAGTACTATCATGCAACTTCAAAATTTCATTTCTTCCTCCATAGAGGTCCAAATAAGGTGATCTTGGTGGCTATGAAAAGCTTATGATATTTAGTTTATGCCTGTAAAATTTTGTGAGTATTAGACTTCATTTGGCCCACGTGTGACATAGAGAAAAAAATTAACCAAATAAATAGTAACCATACCATTTCTACATAATTTAACTAACTTTGAAAAATTATAATAAATTCTCTAGAGCTCCAAATTTAGTGCTCTTTAGGTTTGTGGAAATCTCTAGTTGAGAAATACTCGCTGGCCAAATTTCATGAAAAAACTCACTCATTTGGTCGCACTTTGGTTTAGCATACAAAATGGTCAAATTTGAAGTCTCAAATAGGTTTTAAGACACTAAAGGCTCTTCTTGAATTTCCACAGCCACTTAGGCAAGTCTAAAAGCATAAATACTATATATAAAAGCATAACAAATGGTTCAAATCCTTATGGAGCTCAATCTCACATTGTCATATGAATACATACATAAGTACATCATATCACATGAGGGCAAATAAGTGACAAAATCTCACATTCTCATTCATCTAGCTCCTACATTGATACACACATAATTTATATATACATATTAAAATATGCTCAAAGGTTTACATCATATGTACATCTCATGGTTATAATTCTTGACATCAAAATACAAACAAAAAGGCCATTTCTCTATCTCTTTGTTAAAGTCTTGCTTCTCAAAGTTGTTGGCCTCCATTTCTTTGTCCACTTAGCTCATCTAAATATGGTTAGACATGTGTGGGGGAAGAGTGAGATTCAAAGAATCCTAATGGCTCTTAACCCTTTCAAACATATATAATGGATGCATATATAAGTCAAAGAATGCATGCATGATATTCAAGCAATTGGTGATCATGTATAAATCATTTTCTAGGCACATCAACTCATACATAACAAATATAGGCTCTCAAGGGCCTTAGTTTAGCCTCAACCATTTTTCTTAAGACTTTTAGATTGGCCTCACCCACTTTTAAAAGACTTTTGACTTAGCCTCACTCTTTTTGAGACTTTTGGCTTTGTCTCATCTATTCCTAGGGACTTTTGGCTCATCCTCACCTTGCTAAGGGACTTTTGGCATCACTGAACCCATGCAAGTCATAAAGCAACCATAAACATATTTCAAGAAACATAATAGTGCCATAATATGTATACATAGGCTAAAAACATTTCTCATGGCACAAACATACACACAAGCCTTAATGACATAAAACAACTAAGCTATGCATGTGAGAAAGATTAGAGAGCTACTTTGAAGCAAGAACTAAACACTTTTTCCTTGGATATTCCTACCCCTGTTTGGCCACAAACTTGCAATAAGGTAGAGCTTGATTCTCTTATCCTAGACACATTAAATAGGACACAATTACATCATGGAAGCAAGCTCTAGCATCACACACTCTCTATGAAAGTTCACTTTGTTCTATGATTACATAATGGCTTCCTATAAGACCTAATGAAGCAAGTGCTAGAATTCAAGACCTTGGCTCCATTTTCTCCTTCCATCTAGGTTTCTTGACTCCATTTAAGTCTTTTGGAGTCATCACAAACTCATTCCTAAGAGTATCAACCTAAGTTGCTTCTTTAGGTCTTATTATGGAGCTTACACTTCCATCACACAAACCAAGGCTTCTAAATTTTTTTCAAGCCTTCCTTTGATGCTCTTCTATCATATTTAGTCCCTTTCTATCCTTAGAAAAATTTAAAACTCTCTCTAGGTGCTTCTTCTTGTCTAGGCCAAGACATGCACCCATTTTTGGACCCATGGAGTTAGCTTTGTTTTCTTGAAGGGAATGACATATGTAAAGCTTTCTAGGTGTCTCAAGAACCTATATACACTCTTAGACAATTAGAAATACCACTAGGAAGCTTCATAAATACCAAGGTGCAATGAAAACCCTAGGCTTTGGAAACTTAATTTCTAGTGCTTCTTTTTAGAATTTTTTTGCATATTCTTGTTTCTCACCCTTAAAACCTAGGTTTCATGCTTTGTTTAGGTCAGATTTTGGTCCCTCTTGGTTGTTCTATATGAGGCCAAAACTACCTCTTAAGGAATAAGCAGAAGAAAGCATGTAAAGTTATGATTCCTACCTTGATTCATGCCTTTATCAAGAGTTTTATCCCTTGCTTTAGCTCCTCCTTGGATTTTTGAACTTCTCCCCTCTAAACATGGCTTAAAATAGATCCAAATCACATACCAAAACCATAGAAAGAAAGGGTAGAAGGAGGAGAATAAGTTTTGTAACATCCAATTTTCTAAAAATGAGAGAAAACGTGAGAAACGTAACATACGATTTCTCTGTAAACGAACGAAACTCATCGGATATAAAAAGGAAGTTCCTCAAAATGATGTAGTTAAGGTCTCAAAAATTTTGGAAAGTATTCTAGACTCCTAAAAATGAGAATCCCAGGCTCAGACGGAAAGAAAAATAGAGCTAGAATAAAGAAACAAAATTTGACAGAAAACTTACAAAACGTAATGGCATTTTCGTAATTTTGAGCAATTTTTGGAATTCACATAGGAGGGCTTTTTAAATGGAATTTTTGAGTTCTTTGGGGTTCTCAAAGGTCTCAAAAATCATGGAAAGCCCCAAGATAGCTAAAGCCCCTCCGGTGGATGTTTTCCAACGTCAGTGTACCTGAACTTTGATAGATTCGTTCGAGAAGGTTTTAGCTCCGATTTGAGTGATTCCAAAGAATTTTACTAAATTGGAAACCTAAATTTCATAATGGAAAAGACAATTCTAAAAAAGAAGCTAAAACGAATTAGAAACAAAAATGCCAAGAATGAATAGCAAAATAAAATTTTTTGAAAAGTTCTTTTTCCTCCCTTATATATATAAGTGGCGCCCCACTCTTATCCTCATGTAGCCTTATATGTTTCTTCCCTAAACCAAAGAAGGAAGCCCTAGGATGAGGCGCACAATAGGAAGAAGAAGAGGAGGAGAAATTCAAGCTAAAAGGTATGAAATTTTGGTAGTTTTTCATGCTTTCTTCCATCCAAACCTCCTCTCCTCCATTTTTCTTTGTTTTCTTTGATTAAAATGAAGTTTAAAAATATGTTTTAAGGGAGAAATTAAGGAAAAAATTCGGATTTGAAAAGAGGAGCTTGAAGAAAGCAAGATTCAAGTGAGGAAAAGCAAGAAAACAATGTAATTTCTTCTTCCATGGCTGCTATCTTTTCCTCCCCTCCTCCACCATTTTGCCCCACTCATGAAACCCTATGCGGGTTTGATTTTTACATAGAACCAAAGATGATTCTTAAGAAAAGGGGTGTGGAGATTAAGAATATGCAAAGAGAATTAACAAATAACCATGAAAATTCAAGATGCAAAGTCTAGGGTTTCATGTGTTCTTTGTAAAATCTGATTTGATACCTTGATTCTTATGTCTAAATGAGGGTTTAAATGAGCTTGTAAGATCCCTGGAAGTCTCCCCATGTGCTTCCTCCATCAAGAAAATGAACCAAAGTCCATGGAAGCCCATTTCCTTCATTGTCTCAGCCTAAAAGGGTCTGCATACTTAGGGAGAGTTTTAAATTTTTCTAAACCTATTTTTAAGTCATATATGATGGATGAACATGAGGGGAAGCCTTGAGAAAAATTTAGAAACCATAGAAAGTGATATGGTGCTTTATGTTCCATAATATGACCTAAAGAAGCAACATGTAGTTAGGCTTTTTGTTTTAATTGTGTGATAACTCCAAGAGGCTTAAAAGGAGTCAAGAATCATATTTGAAAGGAAAGAATGGAGCCTAGAATTTATTTAAGGGGTGTTGCTTCATTAGGTGCATTTTGAAACCATACAAGGGTTTATAGGTTAAGTTAGAGTTTAAGCAAGTTGTGTGGCCTTAGACTTTACTCCAAGAGTATAATTAGCTTCCATATGATGTGTCTAGGTTAAGAGGAATGATCTCCACCTTCTTGGTTGTGTGAGGTCAAGGGAGAGGATTCAAGGCTTAAGGAAAAAGTGTACAAATGTTAGCAAGGTAGCTCTCTCCACCTTCTCTCATGGATGATTGCTTGCTTTACTTGTCTTTGAATATGTGTATGTGTATTGCAAGCCATGAAAAATGTCCTAGCATGAGCTCTTACTCCATGGTACCATGATGATGCATTATGTTTTCCAAATGATGTTTATGATGTTTATAATGTTTACTTTGGTTTGCTTGAGTGTGGTGAGGCCAAGAACCTTTAGCCATGGTGAGGATGAGCTAAGAACCCTTGAGATTGGTTGAGATAAAGTAAAGAGTCTCCCAAAAGTGAGGTTGACTCCTAAGAGCATGGTTGAGTCTAAGAATCTCTTAAAGAATGGGTGAGGCAAGTGCAAAATCTATTAGTGAGGACAACCCACTTGCTTGACAAGCCTATGTATGTTATATGTGATTTTTTTAAATGCTAAGAATGTTTCTTGAATGATTTTATATGTCCATATGCCATGCATGCATTTATGAGACTTGTTTTGCATGCTTTATGTATGATTGAATGAGAGATGAGCTATTGGAATTCTTTGAATCTAATCCCCTCCTCTCTAATATTCTACATACTAAGTGAACCAAGAGATCAAAGGAATGGGAGCCAACCATATGAGAAATGAGAGCTTGACATCAAAATGCATAGTTTTTGTTCTTTAAAACCATATTGGTGTCAAATGATGTAACCCATTGTTGTATATGGTTTTTGACCTCTTGAACATGTATAATTATATTAATATGTGATGTAAATGAAAGAATATAATATATGACCTTTAGAATGTGATTTGAGTATGATATGGTAATTTTGCTTCTTGAATAGTATTATGGAAATGTGCATAAGTGTGAGTGAGATGGCCAAAATGAGATGCATGAGGGTTGAAACCATTTGGGAAACTCACACAAGTCCTAATTATATTTTTAGACTTGCCCAAGAGGTGCCAAACCCCAAGGAAAATCATTTAGACATTTTGGTATCCTATATGGAGCCAAAATTGATCATAATAGAACCCTATATCACTTTTTATCCAAACGAGCTATTTTAAATATGATATTTGGCATGAAATTAGAGCTTGTTAAGAGCTTTTTGGAAAGCTAAAGAACATAATTTTCAGAGATCTAACCTCAATTTGTTGTTAGTTTTGAGGTCTAAGCACAGCGAAATAATTAAAATTTTTCCCAAAACCCACCAAGGATCTTTATAGAAATGGCACAGACTGGTGATAGGAATATTACCGTTTGCAAAGATTACTTCCTATAGTTGAGTTTATGTTTGTTCAACGTATGAACTCCAAATCTCATGAATGTGTAACAACCAGAAAAGAGGAAAGAAAAGGAATGAGAGAAAAATGAGAGAAAAAAAAGGAAGCTGGGAAATTTTCGGAGAGCTGAAAATTTCTAAGTCTTCTCGCCATAGCGAGAATGCCTCCTCGCACTAGCGAAGATGTTCCTAGCTGTAGCGAGTGCGACATTCCATACAGAAACCAGGGAGTTGCTTGCCATAGCGACGCTATAGCGAAGGTAGAGGTCTGGAACAGGCCGAGTTCGCCGTAGCGACGCCATAGCGAATGCAAAAGTCTGGAACTTGCACGAGCTCGCCGTAGCAAGGATGATGACTCGCTATAGCGAGAGCGGTCCAGAAAAAGCGTGAAAAGAGAGATTGGACTTTTTAAAAGAGTCTAAACTCTTCCTTTCTCTCAGAACCGACTTGAGCTTCGACCAAGGAGAGAGAAAGAGCTGAGGAGAGAGAGAGAGACCTAGAGAAGCAAGGAGATCAAGCAAAGAGGTGAGTAATCTTTAGATTTCCCTAGCTTTTCTCCTTAGCTTGTTGTCTCCTCCTTTTGCTTTCTCTTTCTACAAGTTGTTTTGGGTTAGGTTTAGAAGAGGGAAGTGGGAAAACTACTCTAGAAGGAGGGTAGAACGCATTTACCTTCATTTCTTCTTCCATGCTTTCTTCTTTGAGGGCTTGAGAGAGGAAGGAAGATGAGTAGAGTTCTAGAGAGAGAATCCCTAGATCTGTAAGGGTAGTGAGGGTTTAATTTGATGAAGAGTCTCTTTTAGCTTTGTGAGAGGTCTTTAAACTATGAGAGAGTAATTGGTGCTCTTTGTTCTGCCTAGGCTCAAAGGAAGAAACTCCACCTTGTTGTGAGTGTGAAATCAAGGAGGGAGAGGAGAAATTGAAAGGGAAGACTTGTGTGATCTGAGAAGGTAGCTCTCTACTCTGTTCTTGTTGCATTCTTGGATGTGTAATAGTCATTGTATGTTGTATATGTGCTTGTATGATGAGATATGCCATTGATTTTGCCTTGATGTATCAGTACCAATATGCTTATGATATGATTGTGGAAATTGCTCGGGTGAGGTGGTGCCGAAAGTCCCTTGAGACGGGTGAGGAGGAGCCAAAAGTCCCTAAACCAAGGGTGAGGCCGATCCAAAAGTCCTAAAGCTCGGGTGAGGCTAGACCGAAAGTCCCTAGAGCCTAGTTTTGGCATTGGTTTGATTTCATGGCATGAAACACATATGTTGTGTTATGATGATTTGTTTGCATGCTTGACTAGTATATGCCTTGATTGCATCTTGAATGAGTATGAGCTATTGAGATTCTCCCGAATCTCACCCCCTTCCCCTCCCATCCTATTATTCAGGTGGTGTTCAAGGAGAGACGAGCACACCTCACGGAGCCTAGTGGAGCCCTTTAGAAATGTGTAGTTTCTTTTGGTTATTTTGAAGTATACGGTGCCAAAATGAAGATGCACCTCTCATTTTTGAGTTGTAACTATATGAGCACATGTAAATGTATGTACAAATGATGTATGGATGATATAAAGGGTTAAAGTAATGAGAATGTATAAGTTGGCCTTTTGAGGCGTATGTAGAATGATGTATTCTCTTCCATAGCATAGTGAAATTGGAATGTATGGTGATTTGGATTACTTAGATAATGCATATATGTTATGTTTGTACTTTTAAATTTGCCCAATAGAGGTTAGAGCATGTGGGAGGTCATTTAGACCCGTTTTGAACCCCATGTGGTGCTAGAATTGCCATCTGGGTGAGCTCCGTCAAAGTATGACCAGATGAGCTCTTCTTGTTATGGAATTTGTCATGCCTCTAGAGCCTATTGAGAGCTTCTTGAGAAGCTAGAGTGGGTAATATTCGGAGGTCTAGAGAATATTTGGTGAATTGTTGAAATTGAGAAATTTCAATGGTTTGGTCATGGTACTGTACATTGGGTCCGAAAATGAAACCATGTCATCCATAGACCAAATGATGTCCAAATGTCATGAAACTTTAGGACCATAAACTAGATATCCACAGTGACCTATACCAACTGGAAGCACCTTAATTGGAGGTCTGTAGAGAGAGAAACGATTTACTGAAGTTCTGCATCAGCATCAGGGAAGTTTCTGACCTTCGTTACTGTTTTATCGGGTTTCGAGGTCTTAGAACTCCTGCACTGATCTGGAATTATTTTTCTCCTATAGTTCACATCTGTAGCTTTCCAAATTAGTATAGTTTGCCCTGATTGGATTTTTTTGGATTTAATTACGACTTTCCGAAGTTCATGACAGTAAACTGCACCAGTATCAGGGACAGCTGAACATCTGTTCCTTTTTCGATGTCAATGAGGGTCTAAACGTTGAGATTGAGGCTGGGAGTTATTTTTAGTGTGAAGTTAACATCCCAAGCTTTCCATAGAGCTATGATTTTCTTGATTTCCATTTTTCTAGAATTAGTTGTGATTTTCCAAATTTGGAGCCAGAAATATGATTTATGGGCCCGATTGAGAGATTGTATTTTCTGAGTTTTTGGCTTCTTACCCGTGGTTTGTGAGTGGTTTGAGACTATGTACAAGTTGTATAAATGGTGTTTGAGTAGAGAATGTAAATGATGGGTTCACGGGACCCACGGGGCAAAATACGACCGGTTAAACCCCGATTTTAAGTAGTAAAATACCACGGTTTCGGTCAGTTTTCTAGGAAATCATATGGAGTCAAGCCTAGAGGGAGATGAACTGGAGTGTAGTCAGTAAGGTGTTACAGAATGCATGGACTCCTTCAAATGCGTGTATTCCTCAATGGTTCTTTGATCACTATGTACACATGGAGGGAATCACAAATGCAGATAAACAAACTTGCATCTCTACTACAACAACCTAAACTACTAATAAAGTTAATTAAGCATAATCGTGTTCTTAATCAAGTGCACCGAAGGTCTAATTTGGTTAATGAATTAGCAATAGATAAAAATACAAGAAAATTTGAACCTTTAAATAATCAATATTCACCATCAAGTTGTATAATGGGATTATTGTTTCTAATTATTCAAAACTCTCATTAACAATTTTGTCTCTACCAAAATACCTCTAAGAAGCCTAAAAACTTATATATGTTGGACTAAAAGTCATTATTCATCACTACTATGGTGAAATTTAAGGATTTATAACTAAATTGGGGGTTTCAACACTTAGGCTGTGGCTTAGAATGGTTATGTTGTGGCCAACATGGCCACTGGAACCTCTAAAAGCTAAATTCTACACTTACACCACGACTTGAAGAACTTACATCGTGGCTAAACTCGAGTTTGGATTAAATTTTAACACAAACATGATTTGTGCCACGGCTAAAAATATTTACAACGCAGCCAAATTAACCTCTAAATGATTTTGTGCCATGATCAAAATTGCTACTGGAGCATAATCAGCTCATTTTGGCTACGACTTGGGAAAACTTGGCCATAACTTAGAAACCTATTGCACTAAAACATTTAAAAGAACAAACTAACAACTTGCTACATCTTTAAGATTAATCCTAAGGTCTTTTAATGGCTAAAAGGAAAGGTTATTAAAGAGTTTACATTCCTAAAATCTCCATCCAATTGTTTTACCTAACTCAAGGATTAAAAGCTAATCCAATCATTCTAACTTCAATGATAATAGCAAAGGTAAATGAAGCCATAAGTGACAACTTCAAAAATGTATTTTTCCTACCAATTGACCTTACACCACTTTGAACAAGTTTCAATGAACCAAATAAATAGGTCCTTATCTCCAAAATTGCAAAACAACCTCATATGCAACATATGACTATGCAACATCTACAAAATCGCCCAATGACTTCTCATGATAGCAAAATGACTATAATGACAGCAAAAACAAAGAGTTGCTTCTAAAGCTTTCAAGTGACAACTTAAAACCCAAAGGATGGCATCTAAATTCCTCTAAACACTTTAAGTAGGTGTAGAGAACACATTTAAACTAGCATGAATATTCAAATCTTTTATACTAATAGCTCAAACATCTATTTTGCAATACTAATTGTTTAGAGGTAATTCAATATCAAGGTACTCATTAATAATCATCCAGATACAATCACAAATACCAATTCCATAATGTCTTATATTATAAAATCAGTTCCTATACTTTGCAATACATGATGCAAAATGGCAATCATACAACACAAATAATAATGCTAAAATACATACTATGTGAACCCATTTAAACAAGGCATTCAAGCCTATACACTACTAAACCATCCTAGTATGCTTTCATTAACTTCTCCTTGCTACTAAGAGGTTTAGTCTCTGAAAATGTTAGCCCACAATTGGGGTGAGATTTACAATCTTAGTAACAAAAGACAAATTCTATATATATGTACAAATTAATGAACATAATGCATTTTTGTTTGATCAAATACTAGAATTATCAATTCAATTAACAAATAAACTAATTGAGCTACCAGTGACTATTGTCTTATACAAGTAATCACATATAACATGTTATAGCCATAACACCAGGAGAGGCCTGTTTATAACACCATATTTATCCACCTATAACACCAGGAGAGGCCATGCATTTAACAAGGAAGCAAGAAAGATGGCATTAGAACAATGAATATACTTGCATTACGTTAGGGATAGATTTTCCATTTCATGTCTTGTGGACTATATGGACTCATTCATCTCATTCTCACATTTAAATACACAAATACAACTCATAACAAGCCCAAGAATTGGCCTATACCTCAAGCAAAGGGAGTGGATACATAAAATGTAATGGTGCAACCTCAGACTAATTTTCCAAATTCTGTGCCTGAACTTTGAAAAATCATAACTAATTCTAGAAAACTCAAAATTATGCACACTATACCATTCTGAAAAGCTACAGATGTCTACTTTATGGTAAAAATAAATCCAGACCACAACAAAGGCTGCTAGCTAATAAAAACTAATGGAATAGTACCAGAGGTTGACTGTCATTACTGGTACTAACCTTCAACTTCAAAAATTCATATCTCCCTACTCAGAGGTCCAATTGAGGTGATCTTGGTGACCATGGAAAGATCATCATGATTGAGTTTATTCTTATGAAATTTCATGAGCATTGTACATCATGTGGTCCACAAATGACGTAGCCCAACTTTCTAACCATATGAATAATGTCTACATTAGTTTAACAGAAAAATGACAACTTTGAAAATTCATAATTAATTCCACAGAACTCCAAATAATATGGTATTTGTCTTTCCAAAAATATCTGGATAAGATCTACATGTATACCAAATTTCATGGGAAAATTTGTTCATTTGGTCAGATCTTGACATTAGGTTGCAAAATGGCTTATTTTGTGTCATCTAAAGGGTCCAAATGGTCCAAAATTGCTACTAAGGCAACCATGGCCACTTGAGTATGTGGGAATGCACCAAAATAGCTTTCTAAACTTGTCTCAAAGGTATACAAATCTAGATTTCTAAAACTCACTCTCTCACCCTATGCCATACATAAGATTTCATAAGCCTAGTCTAGCCATTCCATACCCAAAATGCACATTACCATTCATTTGGCACTAAAACTCATACATACATTAAACATTTGGGTAATTACATATGTTCATATGATTACATAACAATTCCATCATGGTATTACATCATATGCCATGTGTATGTCTATAAAAGAGATAAAACTAGGCATTTTCATATACTTGGTTATCAATCTTCTTCTTCTTGGCATAGTGGCTTCCATTACCTTACTCAATTGGTTCACCTAGCATGTTAAGACATTGGAGAGGAGGGAATGAGATTCAAAGAATCTCAATAGCTCATCTCTCTTTCAATCACACATAAATTATGCAATACAAGCCTTGAAAATGCATGCATGAGTATAATGACATGAATGATCATTCAAGAAACATTATTGGCATTTGAACAAGTCATACAAAGCATACATAGGCTTGCCAAGTAAGTAGATTAGCCTCACCCATTCTCTTATAGATTTTAAACTTGCTTCACCCATTTTCTCTAAGCGATTTTGACTTAACCTCACTCTTGGGAGACTCTTTGTCTTAACTAATTTCAAGGGTTCTTGGCTTCTCTACACTCAAGCAAACCAAGGTAAGCATATAAAACATCATTTAAGTGCATAAAACATCATCATGGTACCATGGCATGTGAAATCATGCTAGAACACTTTTCATGGCTTAAACACACATACACACATCCAAAGACAAGGTAAGCACACATTCATGCATGAAAGAAAGTGGAGAGAGCTATCTTTGCCACACAAGAACACTCTTTCCTTGAGCCTTGAGTCCTCTCCTTCGACTTCACACATACAAGGAGGTGGAGATCATTTCTCTTATCCTAGACACATCATATGAAAGCCAATTATACTCTTGAACCAAATTCTAAAGCTACACATTCACTAGAAAAACTAGGTGGTTCATATGGCTCTTTTATGGTTCTATAATGTACTTAATGAAGCAAACCTATAGAAACATGATCTTTGCTCCATTCTCTTCATTTATTTATGATTCTTGACTCCATTTAAACCTCTTAGAGTCATCACAAAATCAAATCAAAGAGTCTAGCTAGGCGTTGCTTCTTTAAGCCATAATATGGAACTTATGATACCATCTTACATTCTATGGCTTTTAAAATTTTTTCAAGACTTCTTCTCATCCTCTTCCATCATATATGACTCAGAAATAAGTTTCGAACAAATTAAAACTCCTTCTTGGTACTCTTTATAGCCTATGCCGAAATCATGCTCCATATGAGTACCAAGTGGGTTTGCTTCACTTTCTTAATGGAGGACGCATATGAGGAGCCTTGTATGGATCTCAAGAGCTCATCCAAATACTCATTTAGGCCTAGGAACAATTACATCAAATCAGATTTTTGGTGGAGCGCTTGAAACCCTACGTTTGCTATCTTGATTTTCCAAAGTTATTTGTTAATTCTCTTTGCATATTCTTATTCTTCTCCCTTAAATTCCTAGGATTCACTTTTGGTTCTACCTAAATTACAAGCCTTCTTGAAGCGACATACATGGGACGAACTAAGGAGAAAAAGGGAGCAAGAGGTAGCTACCATGGAATGAAGATTTACCTTGTTTTCTTGGCTTTTCTTACTTATTTCTCCCTTTGCTTGGCCTCCTCTCTTCAAATCCGATTTTTTCCTCTATTCTGCCATCAAAATAGTACCATAAATTTAAGAAAACCATAGGGAGAAAGGGGAGAAGGAGGAGAAACATGTTGCTAAAGAAGGAGCTTGAAATTTCATGGAGTTTCTTACCTTTTCCTTGCCTTTTTTCCCTTCAACGCCTCTTCCTTTAGTGTGCCTAAGAGCTGGCTTTCTCCTCTAGTTTTGGGACAGAATTAGGTCAGTCTAGAAGAGGGGAGAATGAGGGCAAAATATAAGGAGGTTTCAAGAAGCTTCCATTTTCCAAAAATTTGAATTTTACCCTTCGATCTTGGCATTTTAGTTTCTAGTTTGTTTTAGCTCCTTTTTTAGAACTGTCTTTTTCATCATAAAATTTAGGTCCTTAATCTTATAAAATGCCTTTGAAATCACTCAATTTGGAGTTAAAACCTTCTCGAATGAGTTAGTTAAAATTCAGGTCAACTAATGTTGGAAAACATCCACTAGAGAGGTTTTAACTGTCCCGGGGCTTCCCATAGTTTTTAGGGCCTCTAAGAACCCCAGAGAACTCAAAACTTTCGTTCAAAAATTCCTCTTACATGAATTCTAAAATTTGCTTAAAATTATGAAAATGCCATTACATTTCATCAACTTTTCGTTCAAATTTGTTTCTTCATTTTAGCTCCATTTTTCTTTCTGTCTGAGCCTGGGATTCTCATTTTTAGGAGTATAGAATGCTACTTAAATTTTTTGGGACCTCAAATCACTTTATCTAGGGGACTTCCTTTTGTATTCGGTGAATTTTGTATGTTTACATAGAAACTATTTGTTACATTTCTTGCATTTTCTCTCATTTTCAAAGAATCGGATATTACACTGTCCACTGCACCAATTCCCCCAATGAGTACAACTTAGGCTTAGTGCATTCAGGGGTCTAATTAAAACCTGATGCTCATCAAAAAATGATGAATTGGTGGCAGCCATACCACAGCTCCTCCATAGACTCACAAGGTCCAATTACAATATAAAAGATAGTTAACCATTCATTTAGCATTTAAAATCATATATGTACAACAAGTATTAGATTAAAATGAGCATATACATGGAATTAGAAAATTAACCCCGGTTACCTCAATGAAGTCCAATTAATCTTCTTCTAGCTACAATTATAATTCAAACACACACTAGGCCTAAAACAAGTATAGTCATTATCATTTAATTATCACTAGCAAAGAATTTCCTATCCACTGATTAATTTCATCAAAACCTATTAGAAATCACTTACTTAAGTTCCCTAAGGATTTATTACACCAATTTAAGGTCAAAATACCACGGATTCACAATGGGCCACTCCCAAGATCTCCATTTTTGCACATGCAAAGACCATGCACTGAAAGTTAATCCAAATGACAACATTTCAGCATTTACACATGACAAAATAGTAGAAGACACTTACCCAATCCTTTAATGACTCTCAAAATTTGGATTTAAGTTATCAACCCCAGAAACTATAGTGTTTCACTCCCCTCTCCTTGTATTTTTACACTATAGCAAAACCCATTATGCAAATCAGTCTTTAGGGAGATTCTCCAGCAAAATAATACACAAAAAGGAAGGAAAATGCTTACCCAATCATCCCTCTAACTTCTAACTCTGAAAATTTTTAATCATTAAAAGACCAGATTTCCTATTAAGAAGAGATGAAAATTTCCTAAATGATAGACCAATTAGACCAAAATATAAAGAAAGAAGAGAGGATCAACTTATATATAACTCACCTTAGCTAAATCTTCTTTTAAACTTGCGAATTAGAGCCTAAAAGGTAAGGAACCCTAGTACCCTTCTCATATGTGTGAATTCTCCCCCTTCCATGATGGCTACCCCTTGATCCTCTTCTTTCCTTGGTTTGCCCCACTTAAGAAGCTAGGGAAGGGCTTGGATTTTGGATAGAACCAAGGGTGAATCTTAGGAAAAGGGGTGTGGAGAATAAGAATATGTAAAGGGAATTAACAAATAACCATGGAAATTCAAGATGGCAAACCTAGGGTTTCAAGTGTTCCTTGTAAAATTTGACTTGATACCTTAATTTTTATGCCTAAATGAATGTTTAAATGAGCTCTTAAGATCCCTAGAAGTCTCTCCTTGTGCTTCCTCCATTAAGAAAATAAAGCAAAGTTTTTGAAGGCCAAATTGCTTCTTAGTCTCGGCCTAAGAGGGTTGGCATACCTAGGGAGAGTTTAAAATTTTTTTAAGCCTATTTTTGAGTCATATGTGATGAATGAAAATGAGGGGAAGCCTTGGAAAAAATTAGAAGGCCTAGAAAATGAATTGGTCTCTTATGTTCTATAATATGACCTAAAGAAGCAACATGTAGTTAAGCTCTTTGTTTCAATTGTGTGATGACTCCAAGAGGCTTAAAAGAATTCAAGAATCATATATGAAAGGAAAGAATGGAACCTAGAATTTATTTGATGGGTGTTGCTTCATTAGGTGCATTCTTGGAACCATAAAAGGGTTAATAGACCAAGTTAGTGTTTAAGGAAGATGTATAGCCTTAGAATTAATTCCATGAACCTAATTGGCTTCCATAAATTATGTTTAGGCCAAGAGAAACTAATTTCACACCTTTGTGTGTGTGAGGTCGAGGAAGGGAGCATTGTTTCAAGGAGAAAAGTGTGTGGTTGCATCCAAGGTAGCTCACTCCTCTTTCTCTTATGCATGAATATATGTTTGGCTTCTCTTTGAATGTGTGTATGTGTATTTTAAGCCATGAAAAGTATTCTAGCATGATTTTTATTCCATGATGTCATGACATTATGCTTTCATATGATGTTTATTATATGTGCTTGGATTTGCTTGGGTGTGGTGAAGCCAAGAACCCTTAGCTATGGTGAGAATGAGCCAAGAACCCTTAGAATTGGTTGAGACAAAGTAAAGAGTCTCCCAAAAGTAAGGTTGACGCTCAAAAGTAAGGTTAAGTAAAAAACTTCTTAAAGAAATGAGTGAGGCAAGTCCAAAATCCACAAGTGAATGGGTGAGGCTAATCCACTTATTTAGTAAGCCTATGTATATCATGTATGACTTGTTCAAATGCCAAGAGTGTCTCTTGAATGATTGCACACTTTATGATACTTATGTATGCATTTCCAAGACTTGTTTTGCATCTTTTATGTGTGATTGAAAGAGAGATGAGCTATTGGGATTCTTTGAATCTCATTTGCTCCTTTTCAATATTCTAACATGCTAGGTGGATTAAGTGAATAAGGCAATGAGAGCTCACACCTTGGGAGATGGGATTATGACATCAAAGTCATGAATTTTGTTTCTTTAAGGCCATATGAGTGATAAATGTTGTAGTCCATTATTGTATATGTCCTATGATGTTATGAACATGTATAATTATGCTAATGTATTATGTATAAATGAGATTTAAGGTTATATATATGGAAATGCGCATCTTGGATATGTAATGGCAAACTAGCATTATGAAAATGTATATAATAATGGAAGTGGAATGGCCAAATTGAGATGTATGAGGTTTAGAACCACTTGGGCAGTTCATAAAAGTCATATTCATGCTTTTGAACTTGCCTAAGAGGTGCCAAACATTAAAGGAGACTATTTGGACACATTTGGTATCTCATATGGAGCAAAATTGACCATATTGGAAATCTATACTACTTTTTGTCCAAATGAGATCTTCTTGGTCTAAGATTTGGCATGCATTTAAAGCTTGTTGAGAGCTTTTTGGAAAGTTAAAGTTCAGAATTTTTTGGAGGTCTATGGAATATTTGATGAATTTTCAAAGTTGGGAAAATTTTTGAAATTGGTTTAGTGCACTGTTCATTCTGGTCCGAAATTAAATTCTGTCATTCATAGGGCAAATGATGTCCAATTGTCACAAAATTTTATGAAAAAAGGCTAGACATTCCCAGTGACTTGTGCTAACTAGAAGCACCTCATTTGGATGTCTAGAAAGGGAGATACAAATTTTTGAAGTTTCTATCCAATATTAGGCATCTAGACAGGCCTAGGTTACTCTTTGATTAATTTTTGAGGAATGTACGTGCCTAAACTGGTCTAAAGTTATTTTTTCCCTCTAGCTAACATCCATATCTTTCTAGATTGGTATCATTTGAATGGATTGGATTTTTTTGAAATTAATTGGACATTTTTGAATTTCGTAGTAGAAATCTGTATCAGTACCAATAGCCAGTCGGACTTTTGCACCTTTTTGAATGTCAAAAGTTTTCTAATTGATTTTTCATGACTTGGACATATTTTTAGCATAAATTAGACATCTTTAACTTTCCAAAATGGTAAAGAATGCATCATTTTGATTTTTCTAGAATTAGTTATTAGTTTTTAACGTTTGTGATAAAAAGAAAAAATTTTGGCCAAGGCTACAACTATGAATTTTATGTATTCTCTTGCCTTGCACAAGTTCTAGGCCACTTTTGATGATGGAAATGAGTAGTATTTATGTAATTAAATATGAGAATGTGATACATGAGCTCACATGGTCCACGAGACATTGAATGGAAAATTTGTACGCTATGCAACACAAAGAAATACAATATTTTAATGCCATTTTTCCTACTCGCTTGTGTAATTCATGGTATGAGACTTAGAAATGATTGGAGGCAACCTTAGAAATTTATAGTGTTATAGATGGAAAAGTAACACAAGTCAGGCTATGTTACTAATACTGTCATGCCACTTCAAAAATTTATATCTCTCTCTACAGAACTCCAAATGAAGTGATCTCAATTATGGAAAGCTTATGATGTCTAGTTTATGCCTATAAAATTTCATGAGCATTAGACTTTGTAACACCATATATTTCTAGCATGCTTCCTATCGTTTCTAAGTCTCACATGATGAATTGCACAAACAGGAATGGAAAATGGCACTAAAATAATGCCTTATTTCGCGTTGCGTTGCGTATGAAAATTCTATTCGATGTCATGCGGACCATATGAGCTTATATGTCACATTCTCATATTTAATTATATAAATATAACTCATTTGCATCACCAAAATTGGCCCACAACTCGTGGAATTCAAAGGGG